>JAQGCC010000408.1:0-38371 GCA_034698905.1 Xestoiulus laeticollis
CTTTGCGTGCAAAACGAAAAAAGTCTATGTGCATGCGCACTCACCGATTTCTGTCGCAAAAACGCGTAGTGAGAATAAGGCATTACACCAGTCATTAGCGTCCCGACACGGACGTGAAACGCGGACGCCAGACGCTCCACCCAAAACGTACCTTTAACACTACATGTACATGTACATATACTATACATGCATGCAATTCTTGGTACAGATACATGTACATGGAAACATGTATTAACTGGCTACTGTACATGTATTGGTCCAATATCCGATTGGATATACCTGTATTGAAGTGGATGTACACTTTACGTGTATTTCAATTTTCATAGCAGAAGAGGCATTATGTAATTTATATGTTCATTACATAAATCACAGTTTAATAAAAATTGTATATTTTAGTTATTGCAATTTTTTGAGTAGGTAAAATAATTTAATTTTCAAAAGTAAATTATTAATGGTTGTGTGTAAAACTAACATTTAATGTTAAATGGTAACACAATGGAATAACAAATTGCCAAAGTTGGCCGAAAGTAATGCCCTAAAATGCGGTTCCTTTGAATTTTTTAAAAAGGAGAGACAATGTACATGCGTAATGTATGTAAGGCAAAACATTAAAAATTCATACTTGTATGTTCATTACATGCAAATTATCCTTCTAATTAGAAAGGCTCTGATATTTAGTTTGTGACATGTTGAAGTTACGAAAATGAGCGCCTCCAGGTAATGCTCAACTTTCTGTAAATGTAGGTACAGTGTACATGGGTTGTCTGAAGCAAGCCTACGGCTCCAATTATTTAAATTTACCACCTGAAGGCCTATCTCAAGAAACTAAACTATAAGAAGATTACCAGGACATTTAACCCAAAATTTGCATAGCAAAGAACACAATTTTATGCAATGTTAAATAAGATAGTGCGTGTAGTGTTGTATAATCTGCATGGTGTTCTGAAAATAGAGAATTTGAATAACTTGTTTAAAAAAAGGTATATGTTTTACGTTGTTTTATTCAATGACCAATTGCTTTGGGTATCAAAGATGGCGACAGGGATGAAGTTTTTCGTTAAATAGGACCTCGAGGGTATTTGTTAATGAATTATGCTCGACCCGTTAATAATATTACTTAACTAAGCCTGCTTTTTGTTTTTAATTTCTGGTACACAATTTAGTTCGTGAGTGAATGACCTTCAATGGGATATCTTAATAAGCCGAAGGGTTGAAAGAAGACATCATGCCCCATTTTTGTTTTTCTTCCTATAGATTTATCCTTTACAAAATTTAAGTTTTAAGTAACGCTATTGCAGTATGTTTCCCCAGATTCAAGATTATTGTTAAGTGCATGCTTCAGCTAATGCATAAATTGCGATAGTGGCATGTGCATGAGTAGTGTTACATGTAAATGTGAATATGATAATTGCAATTGTCATAAAACCCTTATCTCCAACATTGTCGTGACATTATCCATTCACTATATACAATGTACATCATATTGATAAGAAAAATCTTTTAGGACGTGACTATACCCACGTAGTTTGCCATAAAGATAAACAAAAACTAATGCAAATGTACTGTACAATGTGTCAAGCATAGCAATATTTGATTTGTGCAATTATCAAAATTCAAAGATTGAGCTATTCACAAAGAAATCCAAACATACAATTACATTGTAAGTATCTACGTAATTTTCTGAATTCAAGTAGCCTCACTACCCTAAAACAGCTCAAAAGTTTCAAATTAGCAAACCCTGTTTCATGCATGTTAATCTCTGTAGTTCACTGTATTGTTAAGTGCAGTGAAATAAATACAGTGAACTCTTTATTTTTGGTTCCCTTAACAGATTTTACTGTCGAATTTCCAAAACCATAAGGCTCCATACACAGTAGCGTTTTTCTCCTGTACAGAGTCTGTACTGAGTCGTTAGATATCGCAAGCGTGATTTTCCCTCATTGTCTTACCTTTACGATTACTTGCCATAAACTTGTCATAAGAGAGACTAAGGTGTTTGGCGTTCAATGCGAACGTAAGCGACAGTTTCGAATTGCACATAAGCCTGGCTGTCAAAAAGTTTACGTTCACGTAAACCTGGTCTGTTTTGAGTTCACGTAAACGTAAACGTTTGAAAAATACATTGAAAATGACAGTGTTGTCAGATAACTTGTCCTGCCTTTACGTTGAACGCAAGACAGCCTAATCTCGCTATTAGCTGTCTGACGTTCAACTGAAACGTAATCGACAGATTCGAATTGCACATAGGCCTGGCTGTCAAATTTTGTTGTTCATTCTTTTTCGATTCCTTGAATGAACAACACTGTAAGTTGATAAAAAATAAAAACAATAAATAATATACTAAATTTGATTTCATTGTGTAGTACAATGTATAAACTACCCACATAGTTAACGTTCACGTGTACGTAAACCCTGTCTGTTTCAGGTTCACGTTAACATTAGAAAAATATACACTGAAAAAGGCAGTGCTGTCAGATTAGTCCTGAGTTCACATTGAACGTAAGACAGCTTAATCGTAATCGTAAGCACGTAATCGTAAAGGGTTGACATTGCAGCTATTTATATCTCTTTTGGAGAGGATTTAAAAAAAATGTACCAAATGGTTATTATGTAAAAAACTCGAAAGGAAAAATCACGATTGCGATCTGTCTTCGTACGATTCCTCACGTACGGGTCCTCAATCTCTCCATCGGAATGGAAGTGTTTCACACACACTCTGATTATTATTACATGCATGTTTATGTACTATTAAATCATTATCAAAATGTTCATAATTATCAAATTATCAATAAGCTCTTTTTGAAGAAATTCTGATAAGATATAATCATCAAAAACAATATCCTTATCAGGTGAAGACTGATCAAGTGTATTATGTAGAGGTTAGAACCATTCTAGGGACTAAAAGTGTTCAATGTACAAAGTATACAGGTGTTCATTGTATCGAGGTCTGTTCTAATGTTATTTCTATGGAAGCTATCCGGGACCAGCCAAAAGTGTTCAAGTTAGGGAGGTGTTCACTTTATAAAGGTGTTTAATCTGACAGGTTTCACTATATTTTAACATATTGTTTATAATTGTGCAGCATTGCATTGTCTTTCTATCCCAATGAGCTCATACATTGTTTCCACTACATAGTGTTCAATGAGGATTATAGGAAAATCTACTGTATATTGTTATGGTTTTAAAAATCATTTAAAAGCTTTTGCGTTTAAATGAATATCCAAAAAGGGTTCATTTCTTGCTCAATCACCATGCCTTCATGGCCAATTAAATTACGATGCAGTCTCCATTTGGATGCACCTCATTCCCGTTTATCATAGTAATGAATAGCTCGATCTCTGCACACCCGGAAAAGTCGAGGAAATATGAAATTTAAAAATGTTGCGAGAGAACCTGATAAAGCGTAATTTATTCGAGGGAATGTGCTTGTTGTTGCTTAACATATGCCATTATTTAGCAGCCCCACCGACCGCACTGCCCCCCCTCGGCCCCTTTCGAGTTGCTGTTTAATTAAATCCCCGCAAGGGGTGAAGCTCTAAAAGCAAGTGCCAAAGCACGTTTTTACTATTCCAGATTGTCTGTGAACTTTAGGCCCGTGGAACAAAAGAGAGCAATATCCGTAACGCATTCGCCTTAGCTCCCAGCTAAGGTGGAGGCAACTCGTTGGCCAGACTCAAATACTGCTTTTTCACCTGCTTTTGCTAGTTTTTTTTATCCCCCCCTACCCCCCTCATCCGTTTTTATACGCTTTATACATGAAGAGTTGAAATGTCCTCCGCATTTACCTGTTTCAAACCACTATACTCAACGGTGCGTTGCCTCGGGACTCTTTTGGGATGAAAACTGAATACAAATGAGGTGTACCATTTGTCAAGGTCGCTATATAATTTTGAGTAATTCGCTGCCCCCTAACGTAGTGCTGGTAAAACGGGAGCAAGATGGTAGGTTGTTTTTATTCCCAAATAGGCCTAATTAAACTACCTGGTCATGTCCTTTTTAGGGCAGCCCGTGAACGGCATATCCATTACTTCATACACCTTGTGCACAAGGTGTTACTGAATGAACAGTGCATTTTGGGTAATTGGAACATGAACGGATTTGACAACTATGGGCCTATTAAGCGACTGCCTGTGATGAGAAATTGCATCAATATGCAAAACTAATATTGTGAAATCTCGGTAATCCGGCATTATATTGGACCAAGCACTGACTGATTGCGGACGCTGTGTTATTGATTGTATGTGCACTCACAAATTGTATATTGTTTGGCTTAAAAAATCAGTAATGCTAGTTTGTTTTATAAACATAACAATTTTAACACAAGAAAAATTTCCAGAAATTCATGCTATTATGTTACATTGTTACATAATTATGTTTTTCACCAGCAAAAGTGTTGGATTAATGAGAGTCGCCGCAGGGTCGGATTACCGAGACTGCACAGTACAGTGTACTTCACTAAGCTTCAATCACTGTTCCTGTCACTGTGGTCCATGTGTTCATTCATGTTAGCTTTGCCACTTGCATAACTAGGGAATTTAACATGGTCACGTTTAACATTATTGTCGATGCACTTCTGGAATGGTTTCATATATTGTAAAATCTAGTAAAGTGACCACTTTTCATAAATTGATTTTAGTGCATTCTTGTATGTAGTCCTTCATACAAATTTATCTGTGTATAGTGAGCCCTTGTATACAGTGACCGAATTTGGTCATTTTTTGGGTGGTCATCTTTAGCAGGTTTTACTGTAACGTCCTGTACATGAATGTGAAGAAAGATCTCACTATTCATTCAGTTTGAATAGCAGATGACTCTGGATGTTGGATCTACATGAAATAATAATGACAGGTGTGATGTGGAATGTAATTAACAATTTAATTTCATAGTAGTGAAAATTGAAATACCGTAATACCTGGTTCACACCAACGTTGATGTAGATCCACATCAGTTGATCTACATCAAAGTTGGTGTGAAGGTGTAACTTAGAAAGGTCGGTTCTGGTAGTTTTAATCTGTTTTTTCTTGGAATACTAAGTGCTACTGCATTGGTAGAGCAGATATCTTGTAGACGACATCAGATATCTTGTCTTATTGATTCTTGATAGACTTTGTTGATATCCAGTTAAGATTATTGTTCATGTTTGAGAAGTATGATCAAAACAGTATAACCACAAGTTTTGAAATAGTGGTGTTGAAACAACATGGGAAGTTGTGAGGCGTGCCTTCCAATCCATTACAAACGTACAATTTTGCTTTGGGAGCGGTTCATGAACATATGTAATCTTTGTTGGAGGGTATGACAAGTCAAAAATATGTTCTAGCCATTGAGCTTACAAAAAACCCCGAGAAGAATTTGCATATGAAAATGAGATCTACTCTGTTTTTTCGCCCTACCTTTAAAAAGATAAAAAAGCGAAGCAGGATGCTAGTGAAAAGACTTATTGAAAGAAAATTTTATTTTTCGCTAGGGGCAAATTAGGCAGCTAATTTGAAATTTGGCTGCTTAAATTCACAACCCGTGGATTTGCATGGAACGCCATTGTCTGGGTTGAACGAAGGGCAAGTCCATTGTGTTTATCCATTGTTCATCACATTGTACGACACTTAAAAATGTATCAATTGCATGATGGCTAACATCTATAAAAGTATATTAGATTTTTCAAAAAAAGTGTGGCTTCACACATTTTCTTATGACGGGGAGGTCATTTTTAAACACATTTTATAACTTGTATTAAGGGCACCAGTAATTGTAGTTAACATGTTGACTTTTCTTAGGTTTTTTAATGACAATAATATTCTTAAAAATGCGATATTGATACATGTTTCCTCGATAGCATTAATCATTTCCGAAATATATTTGACTTCTTAATTGTCTCCTTCTTCGTTTTGGGAACATGAAGTCATTTATATGCAGTATAATCGTGTTGGAGCAAGGAGGAGCGTTTGAAAAGTTCGTGGCTCCTACTACGTGTTGTGCCTACCTGTGGAAGGCTGCGAACTTTTCAAACGTCACACGTAAATTGCCATGTCCTAGAAAATAAGTTGCATTAACAACCATATATTACCTGGCAGGGTGCTGCTTTTGTATAGAGGTTGAAGACAATTGTTTTTCAAGTATTTTTAAAGAATTAACAAAACACAGTAATATTCCTTTAGTCAAGTTGTCATGTTTCCACGTTTTAAGTGAAAATTTATTCGTCATGCTATTGTTAGTAGAGAAATATCGCTCTTATATTAATTTAACACGATTTCGAAAAGTTAGCAGTTTGTGTAGTTGAATTAGGAGTGAATAAATTTGCAGTTTTGAGGTTGTTTGATTTATTTAACTAGTGCGTTTTCTCCAGAACAAGCAATTTACCATTGCCAGTTTTGACTTTGTGCAAGCTCTGGTGTAAATAACATGCGGACAATAATGACTTGCTAAGTAGTGCCTCTTAAAAATGTGTATAAAAACTATATGGTTTGACGTTTACACTGATAAACATCTTTTTAATGCGGACATTGATATTTACAAAGGTGCTTGATGTTAAAAAAATAGCGCTTGACTTCAGCTTGATAGACCTGTTTATGTAAACGGGCAAAGCATTTGAAATAACATTATACCTGAATTCCGGAAAAAGTTTTTTTTACTGTGTCGGTATGTATTATGTATATCAAATTTTTTAAAGCTTCTATCAGATGTCTCTTTTGACATATGAAACAATAGAATATATCTTATGACGGATTCATTGCTAAAAAGATTTGGTAAGGCTTCAGATATAAACTTCTGACAAAATAAGCCACCCATATTTTCGCCTTGTAAACCAGCTTTCTTTTAATCTGAATTTAGTAAATACTTGATACGCAATGTAGCATGGAAATTACACGTGTATAATGTCCCCATTTCTCAAGCTTTTCATGTTCTGGATTTCACTGTCTGAAATGCTGACCACCACCGTATCAACAAGCTACAATACATTTTGTCATTGGTTCCTCATTTCCCCAGGACATTTCACTTTAAATTAATCTATTGTTAGGATATTTCCAAGAAATTGCATTTAACTTGGATTAAAGCTTTTCAGAAAAAATGTGAAATATGCATCAAATTTATACAAATTACCAGTTTATACTCCGATTTTTGATTCACGTTGGGACATTTCCAATAATTGAAAAATTGATATAAAAAACTTATTTTTTTAAAAAATCCAAATACACACACATATATTTATAAAATTATTTTTCTATATGTATAAAAAATAATGTGGTGCTAGTTGGTCGTTGGAGTCGTTAAAATGTCTGAAGGGAGTCTGTTAATTTTTACTATAGAATTTTATGGACGTCCTGCTTATGTCATACTGATAAATCTTTTGACTAATTTGTTCAAAATTTCAGATAAGGTTAAGAGCTTTACTCTAAATTGCATGCTAATTTCAGTTGTAGAATATGGAATCGTAAACTTTTTATTTTCTACTATCTCACTTTTATTTTAAACTTAAGCATGCACTTGCTTCTGTTGTGAACTGTTGCTGTAAACTAATATTTTGTCTATATGTAGAACATGTAGCTAGATAAGCAGTAAGCTGTTTTCCTTAACTTTCAATAGCTCTTTTGGTTTCATTTCCATTGAGCCTAAATTCATCCCTGCTAGTTTATTATAAACTTTTTCTAGATAATTGCTCTAATTCTAGTTTCTTATAATTGCACATAGCTTAATTATTTTTCATATTTTTTGGGGTTAATCAGCTCATTCTCCAAGGTGCATGACACGTTATTTAATTTTTTAAAGTTATCACCAGGTTTTTAAGGAGGGTATTTTACTTAAGGAGTGGACTTGAAGCTCCTAATTGAGCTTTTGCATGCTGACAACAAGATTAACTAAACATTTTGCAGCAAACTCTCCAATTAACTATTTGCATGCATATGTTTTCTAGCTTATGAATGTCGTATCCAAAGGATAATTTAGTCTCTAAAACACCCTTACTGAAAAATAAAATTTAGTTTTAGGTGTGCCGATTTCGCGTGATTTATGACCCAAAAACGTTAATTTCTTATATCAAGAAATCGTGAAAATCTTAAGCTATTATGACGCGTTGTTGATAATAATTTGCATATATTGTGCAAGTTTTGTTGTTACAAACGAATCATTTCCTCGCTAGATTTTTGAATTATGGTCTTCGCGTATATGTTAATGTCTGACTTAATTAGAGTGGCATATCGGAGACGCTTTTTTTTAAAGATATTATTAAAATTATAAAATTGCAATAAACATTATCACCTCTCCTTTCTCGCTTTTACACCTTTAGATTGTACGTAGCTTTCCTTATTCCTAATATTTTTTAACTGCTGTGAACCAAAGCGGAAATTTGCATATAAATTCGAGTACATATATTTACGATTTCTTGGAACCATACGGAACAGAAAACTACATGTAGTTCAATTTTATGAACAGGTGAGTCATGAATGTGGCATAATTTATGAGAACAACTTGCAGTATACTTGAAGAACACTGCTGGAATATACAGTATCTGAAAAATAAGAATTTAATATAATCAATATTGAGCCCTAAGATAATTTTACTATTTTAACATATATTTTTAAAAATACAATGCACTTGTTGAATACGATTGCAAAAAAATTTTGATTTCCAATCATATAATATGTAGATTAGTTTGATTTTTCAGGTGTATTGCAAAGTATTTTCTTGAATTGTAGAATGTTCATTGGGTTTCCACAAACTTGAAAAACCTGGAATTGACAGAGAAATTAATTAGATTAGTAAAGTCATGAAAAGTTTTATTTTGAAAAAGTCAAGGAAATTCAACCTTTTTTTCACATAACCAATTATTAATTTTTACTACAAATATTTTACCTACTCGTAAAATTATATAATGGCAATTATAACCATATTTCAGAGAAAGTTGTTTTAAAACTTGAAAAGTCAGGAAACTTGAACAATTCATTTATGTGGAAACCCTGATAAAGTACTTGATTATAGAGATGCATACATTTTACATAAATATGCAGTGTACAGTAGAACCTGTCTAAAATAATCCTGTGTAGAATAATATCCTCTCTAAAATAATAAAATGTGCCAGTCCCAATTTTGGATCCATGTATAAACCTTCATAGTGATATTTTATAATAATTTTTGTTGGTCACAATGATTTTTTACTGGAATATCAGCAATGCCATGGAACTTCAAAAAATAAATATTAAACATGGAATTAAAAAAACGTCAAACATACACTGTACATAGCATCATGAACCTGTCTAAAATGATATTTTAAACTGCATGGTCCCAATTTTATTACGTATTTGTCAGGAAGAAGTATGCAATCATGATATATTTTTCTCCTTCATTAATTCACACGCATTAAATATTATAATACATACCCCATTATTATTTCTGGAAGCCCTTTTTCTGTAATCTTTCCATGACTTATGTGGGCTTGTTGCAATGCTAATCCCTTCTTGGGTAACACTTGTAGTTCAAAGGGTTGGCGAAAAATTCTATTTAAGCCTGCAGTATATATATCTACGCGATTAAAAACTTGAGCTATATAGCCTTTGGCCATGCAGTGCAGTTTTGCACAAGTTCAATCCATTTTGAGTTTATAGGCCTATGTAAATGCCTCATAGTCGATGCACCCGAAGGCTTACACACCCTGGTTATAAGGTATGCGAATATGATAGCCATTGTCAGCGCAGGTGCGCCTGCCATCTTGTATTTATAGTTTTATTTTATTTTTTTTTGAAAATAACACCAGGGTAGAATAATTGAGAAAAGTACCCCTATGTAGGTGCTTTTCAGTCTCGTTTAGTATAGTGATTTATGCAGCGTTATGCAGTGCAATATGACAAACTAGGGTATACTGGAATGAAATATTGAAAATGAAACTGATATGCTGACTGCAGGATTTCGTTTTCGAGTGCATGGAACCAGCAGAAAATCAAGATATATTTTGCAACATGGGTAGAGGTGTGAATTTCTGAAATTAAATAGCAGGGTTCTCACAAACTAGGAGAACCTGGAAATGTTAGAGGAATTGAATAGACATGGAATAGTTAGGGCGATTCAACAAAAATATTACATAACTAGTTGTTAGTTATCAAAATTGTTAACAGGTGGCCTTCTTAACCAGCCATGTATTTATAAATAGGGGAATTCCACTTTGAAATCATTTTACATTAATAAAAATTGAAATCAGCTGGTTTTACGTATTTTTAACCAAGACATTGTAAATGGTGAACCAGGAGAACCTGGAAATGCTAAAGGAATTCTATAAACGTGGAATAGTCATTGAAATTCAACACAATCATAACATTTGTTTTCATATAACCAGTGCATTTATAGAAAAGGGGAATTTCCCTTTGATCTTGTTTTAATATTTACATTAATGAAAATCGAAATGTGGTTTTCATGTTTTTAACCATGAAACATTTGTCTCTGTGGTAACCCTGATATTCAGGATTTACCTTGTAAGACAGTAGGATTTTTTATTTGTGCACATTGCCAGGTTGACATTTTAATAATTAACCTAAAACTAAAAATGATGAATACAACTCGTAATGTTTTATTTAGATATGGTTAAGTGATTTTTAATTTCATTATAACTAGATAATATAATGAATATTTAATCTTTGTTATAAATGTCACAAAATATGTTTTAATACTGTTATCACTGCATGAATTCCTGGTCAATTTATTCATGGCGTCGAAAGCAATTTAATCCTGAAACCCCTGTTGGTTCTTCTTTTATGAAATTAATTTTTTTATCATACAATCATATTTTCTATTATATAAAGAAATAATTACAGTCGTATTACACTATAAAATGGTCATCGGGTCAGCGTTTTACAAAGCACACCACCGAGTTCTGACAAGCTGCAAAAAAATATACCAAGCGCAAAAACAAACAATGAGCATGGCCAATGATAATTGACAATATGCAAGGAAAGGTTGGTTGGATAACTGATTTCAACAGGGAGAGGTCAATTTAGCAGTAAATTGCTCCGTCACCTCTTTAACCCTTCAACTGAAATTTATCTTCCCATAGACCATACACATAATTGAAAGTTTTGACAGTTGATTTTCGTGTTGGACAGGATTTCACATGGGCAATTCTTCCAATTGCACCATGAACAAATTTTTTTTGCATATAAATTGAAAATCATCCCGAACTGCCTGCAGGAATGCTGTAATGATTTCTGTATGGGCAGTACCAGTTGAACATAATGCAGTGTGGAGCACTTTTGCAGATGGGCAACTCCATTTACCATTTGCCACTTAAGTGTCTGAGCAAAAGGGAAGTTTCTCTTTTCATATCAATACAGTTGATATTTTGCTGACGTAATTTAGATATTCCATATTGTATGTTGGATCTTTTATCTTTGATCATCCATCTTTGATCTTGGATCTTCCATCTTGAATCTTCCATCTTCCTACGTGGTGTTTCCATTTTTGATTTTTTATCTTGGACGTTACTTCATAAATTTTTCATCTCGGTTCATCAATCATGGATACAATATTCTGGCTTGGATCTTCCATCTTGGATCTTTGATTTTCTGCCTACCAAATTAGTGCTTGCATATTAGATCTTTCCCATTGGAACTATGGTGTTCCATCTTACATCTTGGTGCTTCAACTTGGATCTTTGGTCTTCGATCTTCCATCTTGAATCTTTGGTCTTCGATCTTCCATTTTGGTGCTTTTATATTGGATCTTTCATCTTTGATCTTTCATATTAGATCTTTCATCTAGGATCTTCCATATTGGATCTTTTATCTTGGATATTTGGAGTTCCATCTTCCATCTAGGTGCTTCAACTTGGATCGTTCATCTTGGATCTTTCATCTGGGATCTTTGGTCTTCCATCTTCCAAATTGGTGCTTCCATATTGGACTTACGTCTTGGATCTTTCATCATAAATGCTTGATCTTGGATCTTCCATCTTATTGCTTCATCTAGGATCTTTGGTCTTCCATCTTTCATCTCGAATCATCCATCTTGGTGCTTCCATATTAGATCTTTCATCTTGGATCTTCCATCCTGGATCTTCACTCTTTGAAGAGATTCAAACCATGCAAAGCCATCAGCCTGCATCAGGTACATCCCTCACTTGTTTTAGGGACATATCCTCTAGGATATACCAATGTTTTCCATTTGGTCCAAGAAGCGCATGCTTATTACAAGTAGATTTTACATGTAGAATCTCGCTATTGTTGTTGAAGACAATTTTAATTATATTATATAAAACTTATCAACTGTACCATCACTAATTTGGCTTCAATTCATTGCAACATCCATATACTGTCTTTGTTTTACCTTGGTGCAATGCTGGTTTTTGTTAGCTTCCATGCCCAAAAACAGGGGTTACAAGTGTGTGCACATGATTGAAACCCAGTTACAAATTTATGCTGAAAACAAACATAAAAACTAGCCTGACCATTCATTAGTTGATCACTGGCATTTATGGTATACGAGGGCTACAAGATGAAAACAACGGTTGTCTGGGCTCACTAGTGGTGTTCTATTGGTTGAGAAAGGAGACTTGGGCAAATTGCCGAAAATACAAGATCAGTACTCATACTGGACATGCACTTTTAATTTACGAGTCTGAGAAACTAATTTCCACTTTTTTTTCTTCTAACTAAGACAATGCAATGATTAAAATAAATTAAATTCACAGACTGACTGCCACCAAATAGCAGATATAACAAGTAGGGCTTGAATATATATTTTTTTTCTTCTTCTTCTAAGTAGAAATGGTGTCCACATTCCTAACAAGACAAAAGTACACCCGATAATTACTTTGGATTTTTTTATAGGGAAGAAAAAACGATGTTAAAATTCTTTCATAGACGGTTTGCGTTTTGGAGGGGGAATTTTCTGGGGTCAGAATTAGCATAAGAGGGTAGCAGCATTCAGTGACACAGCTTCCAGAGAGTGCTACTGTAGGTGATGGGAACCTTGCAATGTGGTTTGGGTAAAGTCATGTGATGACAAGAAGACAAATGATCCTAAAGGCTTTGCATGCATTTCGGATGGACATGCCTCGGCGTACATGCATATCTATTTATTACGTGGGAGAAAAATCATTATGGAGATAGAATTTTGGTGTTTGGGAAAGCTTTTTTTTTATACCGTTGTTGTTGCCAACTACAGGAATGATGAGAAACCTTCAAAACCCTGATTTGCTTGATCTAATCTTTCTTTGAAATCATCAGCCATCTTAAGACGACCACACAGAGATCCAGTTTAGTATTTAGGTTTGTAACATTTGTAGGACAACGTTGACTCCCATGGGATGTACTGAATATAAACGGTAGTTTTGAATAATTTAACAAAAACTACACCTGCACGAGTGTATAAAAACAAGAACTTTCTAAACGTGTGTGTGGAATAGGACAGTTTGTTCATGACGATATGATACAAAATTAATTTTAGTGACTTAACGAAATTTTGGCGAGAATCTAGAACATTGCACATGAGCTAGCAACCTTTAGTTTGTACTTCGGCCATTGGCAAGTTAAAAAATAATTCCCAGAACGATTTAATTGCGAAAAAATTATTTAACCAAATAGTGAAAAAATGTATTGTTTGAAACTTAATTGTTTATGAGATTATGGAACATCTCGTTGTTATCCGAACTGAAAATTATAAATTAGGTTGAGTATGCTCATATTAGAATGAGATCTCGTAATACTCATAAAATCTTAAGTGACTCATGTCATTGAATAAAATTTCTTTGATATTGGATTCTCAATTGGTTCCTTATTGCTTATCTTACAGCCTTAATATAGTTCTATTACAATAGATCCTGTCTAAAATCTTTGTGTGATTCTCATTTGGTCACATATATGATTTCTTATCTAATTATTCTAATTTGGTCACATTAATTGTTTAAGAGTAAGAACAGCGTGTAGCATATGGCATAGCATGAGCAAAGGCATGGCCTGAAATGCAGCGTTTCGATTGGTTTCCCGATGGCGGAATTTCCAATTGCCCAATCGGAATGCTGCTTTTAAGGCCATGCCTATGTTCATACTATGCCATGCTCCACGCTGTTCTTACCCTAACTATTCGAATTTGGTCCTACTGCTTGTCTCCCTATTCTCATTGGCAGGTCACATTAGTCTTATTTTTTTCATTGGTTTTTTGTAGTAGATCTTGATATTTTTCACTTGGTATTTGTTTTCTTGTTTGGCTCTGAGCAAATTTGAAGTTACCATCCACCAAATGCTATTATTGTTTAGTGCAGGTATACCATGCTGTTCAAAAAATGTTAAAATATGGTCTAGCACAATGATGCAAATAAGATTAAGTTAGGCACAATTTCTTAGCATCATAAATAGGTAATCAAGGTTTTTGAAATGAGTATCATATGCTCAATTCGCTTAGTACAGAACTCATAATGGAATGACTTATGGACTGGTTATGTGACTGGACCATGTATTAGGCCCAGCCTAAATTTAATGGGATTTCGCGTTATCCTTCTGAATCTCTCTCAATAATTAGTTAGGAATAGATGGGATATTTGCTGTCAAAACAACTTTTAAAGTTATGCCTTTAATCCGTATCACTTCTCGGGTTACTTCATAATCATTTCAATGCATATGCGCTCTATAATTCGTTGTTAGCCTAGAAAATTGGATGGCTATGACCTATTACGAATTTAGATTTATGGCCGAACATGATTTGTTTTGCTATATTTTTCAATGACCCTTTTGCACCTGTCCATTTCCCGAGAAGCTGATTTATCAATCCGTGTATGGATGATCAATGCGCGCGTAGACCATGGTAAGATGATGTTTAATTAGGCATACGTTTCTAAATTTATATATCGCAATTATACTCACCTTCTACTACATCTAATGGCGAACGCTATTAAGAAGCTTTCGCAATAATCGTTAAGCATTTCCTCGTTTGCTTTCCTGAATTATGAAACCGTGCTTAAAAGAAATACTTTGCAATTCATTTGGTCATTTTGGAGTTCACTGACCTGCATCAGTTATGTTCAAATGATTTGAGAGAGTGCTGGAAGATAATCCAAGTAAGCAATGAGGACGCTTAAGCATCGATGATTTAAACAAACTTCTAGCTGATGGTTGCGGCTGAATAAAATAGTGGGGCAAATGGGTAACGCAGCATGCTCACATGATAAAGAATGAGGAATGCAAGGTGAAGGTAAAACGTCAGAAAAAAAATTGTCAGATTAGCTGTTAATCCCACACGCTTGAGGTGCAAAATTGGTGTAATCTATTATACCTGCACAGAACGAGTGCTGGGGAACATGAATCGATAACCTAGCCTTTCTTTGAATATTTAATTTTGTTGCAAATTATAACATGCTAAAGAAATAATGCAAACGAGTAGAATAGATTCTTAAAAACATTAGAATTATTTGACAGTTTATGAAGGAATTGCATCAGTCTTGGTCTGGTCAACTGGTCTTGGTACAGAGTCCTTGGTAGCGGAAGTCAAACTCATGCAACGGAAGTTGGTAGTCAAGAACCAGTGGTTGACTTCTGAAAGTACCAATGGTGTTCTCACAACATTTCAAAATTGTTGTTGGGCATTTTATCTTGTATCAGTCTTGGTCAGCACTGGTCATGGTACATATTGGTAGCGGAAGTCAAACTCATGTAACGGAAGTTGGTAATCAAGAATTGGTGGTTGTTTTTGAAAGTGACACTGTTTTTCACACAGCATTTCGAAAATATTGTTGGGCATTATAGACCTAGTTTGTATGGCATTTTTTGAGTTTATTTAAATTGTGAAGGACTTGGCAGCAGTCTTGGTCATCAAGAATCGTTGGTGGTTGTTATTTGAAAGTACCAATGCTGTTCTCACAACATTTCGAAAAAGTTGTTGGGCATTTTAGCTTGTACGGCAATGTTTGACTTTATTTGGTGAAAGACTTGCAACATTCTTGATAAGTTCTTGGTAAGACAGAAGTCATACTTATGCAAGGGAATGCTTGTCTTTTGAAATAACCACCGTTAAAATTGTCCTCGATAGTGTTTTTGGCTATTTCACAACATGTACCTTCCATAAACCTATTGTATATAGTCATACAAGTCAACGTTTAAATGGAAATTTCCAAATCATTCCATAAACAATGCTTTTCTTGACATTATTCCTCCGCCTTAATTTCTTCTCATTGCAATTGGCAATAATTAGATTATCGGATAGCTTTGGCTGTAAACATAAATTACTATGAAGTGGCATTTACAGTGAAAAAAAGTGTTTTGCTAAAATTAAATATTTACGGAGAAGTGTTGAAAAACCCAACAATTTTATACATTCTGCGAATCCAGTTGTGATATTATCTTGAATATGTCAAATAGAAGGAGTTCATCAAAACAAACCCATTTTTAGAAATTCTGCGAATTTAGCGTAATGGTGGGGCAATCAGGAAAGCGAAAGATACAAAATTTCATTTTGTTACTTGTGATCGATGTAGAATTGCTAATGGACGTGTGTAATTTACGCCGTTGTTTATTTGGCATTTGACACGAATTCCTCCCTGAATGGTACCAAGAAGAGACCGGTATTTATCTAAGGTAAACTATCAGTTCATCAGAACAGAAGGCGTTGATGCAATGTTGTTATGCTGCTTGATGCAGTCTATCCAGACATGTACGTCATTAGTTACCTGAGCTCATCAACATAATATTGGTGAATATGCGAAGCGAATTTCAATTACATACTTCAAGGTAAGCCACTGCTGAGCTTTTCACATTATAGCGTAACGTTTTTCGTTGATTGCACTTAGGCAAAATGCAGTAACACCTACGCTTGAAAAATACATATTTTGAGCTTGCACCTGAAGCTAATTAATTGGACACCATCAGCTCATATTTGGTACCATTTCCACTAATTTTTCAATGACCTTGCTCTCCATAACTAGGTTTCTGAATGCCATTCAAACGCCATCTTTGTTAAATTTATAATTTTTAAGACCATTGGTCTTCTTGATGTTTGTTTGATCAGGCCTTTCTTCAAAATAATATAACTTTAATCATTGTACATGGAAATTTAATTTTTTAATTGATTGAAAAGTTCTTGAAGGATAAATACTATAACATTTTGTAATTCATATATAGGCCTACAGTTGTTAGTTGCTACAAAAGTCAAAAGATGGCACACTCAGCCAGTCCTGAGTCTATGACAATGGGAAATTACCCTTTTAACATAATTATTTTAATTGGCATGTCTTTTGCACCTTTTTTAAACAAAAAAGAAATTGCCAAATCCTATAACTGTTTAATGACAGGGATAATAAAAGCTATTTTTAATATGTTGGGATTTTTAATTTAGATTTGGCAAGGTAAAAAACACCTGCTTTAATAGTAAGTTGAGTGATCTCAAGCTGAATTCAAGGTGGTCATTTACTGTATATTGTAAATTGTGTTCTCAAACAATTTCTTTGAGCAGGAAGCTGTTTTGAATCCTCAAGATGGACATGGAAAATAATTTCATAAACTTGAAAAGTCAGGGAAGTTCAAAATTTCTGCTTAACCTTGAATTAATAATTGATCTGCTTCCCTATATTTCTTAATAAGTAGCAACAAACAAACAATATCTATAGAAGAGCTAGTTTTCAAATGATCTAAATCAATGCTAGTATAAATGATATTAAGCTATGCATGACTTGTATAGAGAATCAATACTACTTGTATACTGCCGATCCAAATAGGCTTTATCCATAGGGGTTATAATAGAAATCTTATTCCAGGCTATAACTCTTTATAAAAAAATGTTTCTCAATATGTTTTTCCAAATTGTATTCGTTTACAAGTCTCACACATTTAAACCAGTCGCGTTAAGTCTGATTTGTTCGACGTAAACGTGTTCCGGAGCTATTAAAAAGCAGTGGTGTGCAAGCAGGTATTTAAGTTTTTGATTGTAATGCCGAAACCCTGATGGAAATTTTGAACTAGGAATGCCTCGCAGGTCTTTTTGCTTAAATATAGATCTAAGCGTTAAATGCAGTTCACAAGTGCAAGGATAAACCAGAGCAAGTGTGGTTACCTGTCGACTTGTCTGCTAGTTAGTCTGAACAAAGTGACTGTTTATTTGCGAGAGGGGATTATTTTTTGAGATTTCAACTGGAAGTTGGACGACCCTGGGCACCCGAATTGCATATCCCCCCTCCACACATACACACCCGTATGGCTTTCGCCATGCTTTAACCCAAGGGAACGTTAAGGGTACTTGACCGCTCGAGTTCTTCATGCAATCACTTTCCCACGACCGCACGTGCGTATGCTGCATGATGATAAGTTTATGCTAGTAGGCGGGGTCCTACCTATATATGTCCAGATCAAGCCCCGCCAGCCTAGCAATATATACCGCCTTTTTTCACTAAGCTTTACCAATAGTGAAATTGAATAGTTCAAACTTGAACTAAACATGTTTGGAGGGTCAATACTATTGGCATTTGCATCGTTTGTCAAGGTATCGAGACTATTGACGCCATTCATTTCTGATCTGATTCTGGTCTGCAAATTGAATTTCAAGATTCTGTGTTGAACCCCATTTTTGTAGAAGTTTTCATGGAACCGATAGTAGCCTCCTTCACGTGAGCGCAGATTAGCACTAGCCGACAACGCTTTTTGCCTAGTAATTGGATGCGCGCATGAACAGCGCATGCGCACATGTAATTACGCGGAAAAGCATTGCCTGCTAGAGGTCAAAAGCGCTCGCGTGAAGGAGCCTAATGGTTGGTCTCGATCAAATGCCTATAGAGTAGAACTTGTCTAAAATAATACTCCTGGGACCAGGGAAAAATATTATTTTAGGGAGATTTATCTGCAAACATTCTACAGTATATAAAGCTGCAAAATAAGGAATTTTCCACTTTATGAATCCTTCATGAGTTACTAGCTATTGGTGGACATTATATACTTATACTGCTGCAAAATTGTGAATTTCCCCATTTTTTCAATCCTTAGACATGTGAACATATAGATGAGTCAGTAGTTATTTGGTACAAGCAAAGTTAGTTTAATTGTTCTGCATCTCTCTGCCATTATTGTGTCCATGATTGAACATATTTGATTCCATGAATGATATTCTTCGCAGTTCTTTTGTTGACATTCCCTTAAAAAAATCATTGGAACCATTAAAATTATTAAATATTACTTTACCATCTTTATGGAGGTTTATTATTTTATGCATGCATCCCAAGTTTTATTATTTTTAGAGTAAATATTGTTTTACACAGGATTATTTTAGACAGGTTCTACTGTACCTATCAGGTATTAGCCTCTCAGAACAACGAATGTTCTGCATGACAATTAATGGGACAAATTGAGCCTCCTTATCAAAGACATTTTATTCTATGAGAATCTACATGTAGGCCTATATGGTAACAGTTTATAAGATCTCACTATAATAAGAACATACTCAAGATTTATAATTTTCTATTGGGATAGCAATACAGTATACCATAATGTCATAAGAAAGTAAAAGCATAAGTCTGAAACAGGTATGGCATGTTTTCCAAGTCTAGATGGTATAGTCTAGATGGTTAAATTAGCTCTAGATATCGCACACGATAGCCAAGTGTTATGCTAATTTAAAAAAAAAAGACATATGCAACGGGTCAACTGAGTTAATCGTTTTTTACATGAATATTTAGAATATTGCATGTTTACCATATACGCATTATTTTTTCTGGTTTAATGTCGCCTCATGCATAAGGCAATGGAAGGAATTAAGCTCATCCAACACTTGGGGGTCCAGAATTTCGTACAACATTAAGCATTTCACACAGCTTGATGTTAATCTGGGTGATGACTGAGCATGCTAATTATGCGCATGCTCACGGCGTATTTGGAAGTCTACTGTTTTCACTTCCATGGTGAATGCAGTGTCTTGACCTGCAGTATAAATCATGCTTTTAAAAATACCATATTAAAATTAGTTTTGCATGCACCTTCCAGACTTAATAAAGGTTGATTGATTCATGCCTTTGCTCTATATGCTGGTCTTATGTTGTGATATCACAATTTAACCAGCAAATTAGGCCTACTATTTTGAAATAGCATCATGCATGTTTTCTGAACAGATAACTGGAACTCTATAGGCTTTAAAAATCTGTTAATATTAGTGCCCCGTTCATTTTCATTAATTCGTTAATGAAAATCAGAGTGCACAAGTCTTGACTTTTGATAAGAATTACATTAGCTATGTAGAAAAAGATTAATTAATCAAATCATGGAAACAAGGAAATATCTTGTATTGGGCGAGTCTGACAAAGAACTTACTAAAAAAAGATTCCTAAAACGTTTATTGTATCGTTTATGTGATGACTAAATTATCTCCAAGGGTGAATCATTGTATATCAAAAAAATCCTTGAAACATAGTTTTCAAGACATTGCTATTTTATATATTTAACCATGAAAGACAGAAGGACGTTTTTGTTGCACGTTTGACATGTCAACTTGTTCTTTGTTCAAGGGAATTGTTCGTTTTGCTACAAGTAATGTAAGATAGGGGTTAAGTTTAACATGACAAGGTTTTATGATGTGTAGTGATGCTTTGTTTCGTTCGTTACCATCAACATAAAAAATCTAAACCAGAAATCCTAACTGAGATAATTGATTTTACAGCTTATTAATGATTGGTACACGTAGCCATGTGTCAAGTTGCCATGTAAAGTTTCCTATCAGAAAAGAAAACCCAAAGGATGGAAATAAAAAGGGACTGCAAAGAAATCCCGTCGTATTAAATACGTTTATCAAAATATTGTCATAATCTATGTCAAAAGGATGTATGCTGTGTAAATAATACAGTATAAAAAAACGTCGTTTTTCGCGTAAAACCTTTTAATGTAGCCAACAAGTACTGGCAGGAAATTCACTTTTGACCCACCCCTCATGGCTACTATAGAATCTTCCGTAAAGAGGAGTAATTGGACCTCGCAAGATCCAGGCTGCAATTTGAAATGCATTCTTTTGACGTTGAAAAATGCTAAATTTCGGCAAAAATTGGTTACAGAATTCTACTAAGTTTATATAGGGGCGACCAGGGGATGAGACTGATCTTCACACAAATTTTCAGATTTCTATGACGAGTGAAAGCTGGTTAAAAAGGACATGATCCAAATCCATGCAATCAAACAAACACCATGTGCTCCCTTCTAACCAAGTTAAATAAAAAGTTTTAAAAAGTATGTGGCTGAGTATGTGGTTGGGTTTGTTCGACAAAAACTGTTGATCCACTTACGGGATTGCTCTCAAATTTTTCACCAATACTTTTTCACATCCAGAGAACGACATCTATGGGGGTCGGCCATCCCAAGATGTTTATCCTTCCCCATGCTAGCTCGCATTAAAAATTAGATTTTTTTATAGATGGTGCATTATGGGTGCATCATCAGCCGGCGATGGTTTGTTTAGTTAAGGTTTAGGGTTCACATCCTTACAATTATGTAATGTGCTGCAATTAATTTCTGAAAAATACTTGCCTGTAGCACAGTATAGGAACCAGTATGTTCACTAGAGAAATTCTTGGGTGGCCGACTAATGCCAACGTGCTAGTACTGCCACCTGCTGGTAAAGTAGCAAAATAAAGCTTCACACGCTCTAATTTGATAATTCTATTCTATTCTATCAAATGGTTACGCATGCACAATATATGCGTTAGTCGAATGTTCCGCTACTTCGCCACTATGGTGCGCTGTGAGCACGTCAGCAATAGTCGGCCACCCAAACTTTTTAATTTAATTGGTTACCCTGCAGTCAGCATGTAATATGCCATGTGGCAGGGGGCAAAGTGCATGATAGATTTTAAAGGTTAAGAGTATATGGTATTATGGTCGTGGCCGCTTTTTGGGGAACTAACCCGGCATCCGCCTTTATGTGCCTATATGGGTGATTAAGGGAGGTTG
This sequence comes from Xestoiulus laeticollis, assembly GCA_034698905.1. Classification (NCBI taxonomy): domain Eukaryota; kingdom Metazoa; phylum Arthropoda; class Diplopoda; order Julida; family Julidae; genus Xestoiulus; species Xestoiulus laeticollis. The sequence continues at coordinate 21,882 of JAQGCC010000408.1, forward strand.
TGGGAAACCACGAAAAACCACAACCATGATGGCAGACCTGGGCTCGAACCCAGGTCTCCCGAGTTCAAGGAACTAAGCATAACCACTAAGCCAGCCTTGTCTGTGACAACTTCAAAGGTGCCGACAAGAGTGAGCACTGGTTCCTATACTGTGCCTGTAGTATCCTAGTACATAATTCTATTTATTTTCACGTGTGCACGTGAAGTGTTTTGTAGGTCTACCACAAATACACGGTAGTTCTAAATATATTTTAGAAACAAAAACAATAATGCTCGAAGCACTTGGTATAGATTTACAATATGGCAATATACGAAAAAGTTGTAAACATGCCAAACATGCAAATTTCACTTCATTAGCATAAGGAGACGCAGTTATCAGCTTGGGAAATCGATTTATCATAGCAGTTCAAAATTTTCTACGCTGTGCTCGAGGGAAGATAAAAATTATCTGGGTACCTACAAATGATGATGTAGGTTTTACACAGCTTTTTGCAATGTGTATGCATAAATGTTTATAGGGTTGCCCCATTCATAGATTCTTAGCTATTTTTTCAAAAGGGCGTAACTTTTACGTATTTATGTCTTATGTATCTCATAATGAGTGAAAATGGTCAAGATTAAAAACGCTGTGGAAAGCAAAATAGCACGTTGTGAAAAAGTCGTATTTTCTTTTTATTAGTTTTAACGTAGACGTAATATCAATCTTCATAATGCAGGCCATTGCTTTATTTAATTTTAATAAGGAGCCAGACACTAGTACAAAGGACGTCTAGTGATGAGAGATTGATTAATATATTTTGAAGATATGCTGACAGAATCTATATATGGTTACAAACTAATAGTATAACAACCAAACCACATTCCAGTCATGCAAAGGGCAAATTTCGTTTTTTTTTTGTGTACCAGTGTCAGAAATTCAAAAACCATTGAACGAAATTCTGGAAAATATGGAATTTCGATGGTAAATACAGTGGACCAGGAAAAAATATAATTTAAGATAGGTTCATTTGTAAACATGCTACAGTGTATATAGTGCTACAAAATAGGAAATATCCCCTTTTTGAATCTTTTAGTATAGTCACTAGCAATTGGTCTACACTATTTACAGCTGCAAAATAGGGAATTTCCCGGTTTTTTCAATCCTTATACATATACATTTACATGTATAGATGAGTCAGCAAAGTTTAATTGCCCTGCATTTCCCTGCCATTTTTGTTTCCTTGTTTGACAATTTTGATTCCAAGTTTTGGTATTTTTTTGCAGTTCTATTGTTGACATTTCCTTAAAAAATCAATGAGACCAATAGAAATGATTAAATATAGCTTTATTAAGGTTTATTATTTTACATGGATCCCAAGTCGGGTCGTGCACTTTTTATTATTTTAGGAAAGGATTTTACACAGGATTATTTTAGATAGGCCAAACTGTAGAATGAGCCAGGGAACTAAACAGTAAGCGCATCAAATCATTTTTTTTGATTATTATTTACAACATTTTCATTGGATTTTCAGACTTCCAAAAAGTGTTGAGCGGGGTTATTTGATAAACGGGCATAAGTCATAATTCCACCACCATTTTGTGGATTGCTTCTAAGAAAATACAGTGTTTCTACACTGTTGTTTTACTGCTGTTCTGCATTTTTGGTTCTGACACGAATTGCCAAATTTTTTCCAAAATTTGACAGTGATTTTCGAGACATTCACTATTACTACCCAACCCATAGGGGTGACCGTAAAAAATGTTGTATGTGCAGTAGAAGTTGTGTACAAAGGTACCGTTTTCAAATATTAATGATAGTCAATTTTGTCATTTGCAAGTAAAACAATGCGGTTTTCTACGCGATCTATACAAATAAATAGCCCATTTCTCTTTGAAATGGGAAATAGGTTAGCAATACTGCAGTGTCGCGTTTTCCCCAAGTATTACCCATTTTTTTAAAGTTTTCCCCATATATGCGGGTATCCTGCTGGGACAAAATGCTGACTTTATACACCGGTCACACCCGTTTATTTGGAAAAGCAAAATCAAACCAGAAATCTAAACTACTTTCAACAAGTTTAGATATTATTTATATACGCGCTTTATGTTTCCACTATGTTCTCGCATGGTTAAACTATAATGTATTCCTACTGGGTATTTAATTGAAATAGTTCTACCAGACTTTACTAGATGTGAAGTTGGGTGAACAATCAAGGCTATCTAAATTGAACATTTAAAAATCCAAATAAAAATGCAGAGAAATTAATTTGTTGGCGGCTTTGTTTGTATTTGGGTGCGATTTGACATCAAGCTAGTTTTAAACGTTAGGGTGCTCCTCGTTTTTGTATATGTATGTTTTTAAAATACCCGATTAATTCTTGTAAAACGATTTTTTGTGACATGTGTGTGAGGCACTAACGATATGCCAAATATCGAGCGATAGAAACAATGACCTGCCTAGATGAATAAAATTCATATTCATCTTTAATGTGTGAGATGAATACCAAATGAAGTGGAGTAAAATTCTGCAAAAATAAAAGATGCCGCCATGTTGCTGTGGATTTTTCTAAATCTTTTTTTGAAATTCATTGACTTGTAACGATGCCAAAACAGTAAAAATCATTTGGGACTCACGTATGAGAATTTCAAGAAAATCAAAGTTTTCTATATTGTTTTTGCAAGGAATAAACAAAGCAAAATCGTTCTTAGTACACGTGCTAAAAATCCATTGCAAAATCGTCCATCTGGCAATACGTTTCATTTGATAAAGTTGTACAAGTTAAAAAAAATGAAGTAGGTGCTTGCATAGTATGCAAAAAAAAAAAAAAAACGATGTATAGTATACGTAAAAAAACCTGAAATTGCTATCACTGATAAAATAGACCATGAACATGCTTAAAAAGTTGGACACGGCAACTTCACTTCCGTGATGGAATGAATTATTGAACTGACAGCATGCCCCCTTCAAGAGATTTTTCAATTTAAATGATCAAATCAATTGTTCAGTTCTATTTAAACCCAAGTGCAGAAGGGATTTGCTTCAATTTTATTGACGGCAATTCAGATGATGCTTTCCAATCAGAAATCCATCACTGTCATCATGGACTCGCAATGAAAAGCATGAATGAAGGACTGCAAAAGATAACAGACAACCTTGTGCAATTATTACAAATTCGACATATCTAAAACTGTTTTCTCCCCAAAATGTCAGCTACTAGTATGTGATCAATGTTGGTCAGAAAAATACCTAGGGTTTCTTTAGACCTTGAAAACCTTGTCAGGGAATTGGCAGAGCAGGAATAGTCAGGGAAAAAGTTTGTGGCAGTCAACATATGAATATTACGTTTGCATTAATATAACCAGTTATTATATATGACTATCTAGAAAAACTATTGAAATTTGGAATTTTCCTTTCAAGTCATTTCGACATTTTACGGAAATATAAAATTGAGATCTGGTTTTTATAAGTTTATTATCCAAAAATAGGTTTGGCTACTCTTAACAGCTATTGAATGACACCAGCATTCGAGGTTTTCAAGGAATCATGAGAAAGGCTCTGAGAAACCCTCAAAATTGCTATAATATTAATTTTGATTTGAAATTTTTGCGTAGCAATATATAGGGATACAATGTTTTCATCAGGAAAAACTGATTTATTTTTAAAGTCAAGGAAAGTCAACATATGAATATTACGTTTGCTTTCACATAACCAGTTATTAGTTATTCAAAATGACTATGGAAATGGGAATTCCCCTTACAACTAATTTCGACATTTTACGTAAATACAAATTGACGTCTGTTTTTTTTACTAGTTTATTAACCAAAAACTAGTTTGTTTACTCTAACAACTATTTAATGACTCAAGCATTCGATAACATTATTTATAGAAAAACTTGTTCTAATTAGTAATGGTCTTTAGTTTAGAATCATGCACTGTACATTGTACAATTAAAATTGACATATCCAATTTGCTTTTATAATGAAGGTCAATGATAAGTGTTAGGGTTAATACAGAATTACAGGACGCAAGGTAGTTCATGTCACTCTCCTTTAGGGGATTTCCCCTTACAATTGACCTGAAAATTGAATGCAGATTGAACATGGAAAATTTGCAAGATTAATGGCACACCCTCGTCACTATACACACTATAGACAGGTGGTCACTATACAGAGAATTTTTATGTAGGAAAACATATGCACTAAAAAAATGTATGAAAAGTGTCACTAAAGTGGTCACTATATAGAGATGGTAGGCCTACTTCCCATGTTTTACTGCAATACAATCAGAATCATGCACTTTACATTGTACAATTAAGATTCACATATGCTACTTGCTTAAATGTAATGGCTGGATGGTACATTATATGAGAAGTGTTAGGGGTTAATACAGGATGCAAGATGGCTCATGTCGCTCTCCTTTAGGGAATTTCCCCTTACAATTGACCGGAAAATCGAATGCAGATTGAACATGGTCACTTTAGTAGGTGCATTGTCAATGGAAAAGTTTCAAAAGTGATGGCACACCCTCGTCACTATACACACTAGACAGGTGGTCACTATAAAAAGCATTTTTATGAAGGTAAACATATGCACTAAAAAATTTTATAAGAAGTGTCACTATGCAGAGGGGGTCACTATATAGAGGTGGTACTTGCCATGTTTTACTGCAATACAAATCGTTACTTAAGCCCATTGCTACAAAACCTAGATGTACATTTTATATGGCACCGCATCAACATTGTACTGGGATTGTGCAGTGAACATTTACAATACTGTGGTAAAAATGGCTGGCCTTTTTTTGCTTAAAAATATGAACATCGACTCATTTGTATTTTTTTCTCCTCTCAGAAATCTGCTCCACGAAGTTAAAATAATGCTGTTTTGGATGTTAATTATTCTGGGCGTGCATTATTAAAGTGCCTGAAGAATTATTGCCAGCAACAAAACGCAATTAAGCGGTAAGTTTATTCAGAAATCTACATTGTTGCTCTTGATTTAATGTATTCGTAAATTTTCAAGCGCTACATATACTGTATATCGCAAACCTTGGTAACGTTTTTATCGTTTGTGACCAAACCTTCTTGCAATTTCCATACCATTTGCATCGAACAACATCCAGAGTTGGTTGTGACAAATGCAGATGAAGTTACGAAGGTTACCATCCCATAACATAACCCACATTAACAGCACACACACACACATTCTTTATGAACCACCTGTATGTTTGTCGTCGCCTGGTGTGAAATATAATTAAGTCAATAATTAATGACAGATTAGTGTCAGCGAGCTATCAGGCGTGGTTCTCAACATGCAAACATCAAATCAGTTCTGAAGAGAACGTATATGGTGTGGAAATTACAAGGAAAGATCATGCCGATAATGACCAATCAAATCGCATCCATTTTCTGGCAAAGTGGCAAATAAAATGGGTGAAAATGGGAAAAAAATAGGTGTGCTAAAGGGAGATTAGATAAGTAGTTGCATGGAACGGGTCAAGCGTGGGTGCTACCTGCATACCTGCTTGGGAGAAATTAATTGTGACCGTCAGTTCCACTGCTATTATTTTCTGCATTTTCTTAAAGAGTATAAAACCGCCCAATTTTTTTTTTTTTTTTTTTTTTTGGTCAACCCACATCCCTTTATGTTTTTTACACCCTAGATTCTGTCACCCTTAAGGACCACCAACAGACCATGCATTGTATCTGGTGAAACTAACAATGTAACTGACAAGTTTTTATCACAACGAGAACCTTGGGAGTAAACTCTGGAATTATAGTAGATGGTCATGGAACCAAGACATAAAGGCACAAAAACGCCTGCCCGACAGTGAATTTTATGGAAAATTAGGGGAAAAAAAACCCCGATTATTTCGATGGCTCCCCACAAATCTATGAAAAAAAAAATTAATGGTTTTACTACTGGTACTATAGTTAAATTGCTGAGTTTTTGCTGACCAATATCCTCCCCGGAAGTGTCAAAATCAGGAAGACTTCTTGCATGATACTCGTGTTGTATGGAATTCGAAACGAGACCGTGTGAACACTGTTTTTAATGACAATGTCACACATTTTTAAACAAAAGCAAGACGAAAATTAAAATCATAATTACAAAATCGAGGGGGAGTACTAAACTCTGTCACAGGTTGATAGTGATCGAATTTGGGACAAATCTGGGCAATTTTGAATACAAGTGTGAGATCTGATTGGTTTAGATATATTTTTTATGAGTGTACATGAATAAAAAATAGTATATAGTAAACAAACTTAAATATGTGTTTTGGTTCTTGCTGAAAAAGCATAAAATGTCACATTTTGTATGCTTACCTGATGAGTGTTCGGATTATTCCGAGTTAAAGAATAAACGATTAAGGATACAAGCTTATAAAAGTAACTTATGTGATACAAAGTTTTTAAGTATTGGATTTTTGAATAACATTTTTAATTTTGTTTGCGTTGGTGGATTTTTGTGGTTTGGTTTCTGTGATAATAATTGAAGCAACTTCTGGAAGCCCATTGTGCACCTTTTCTTATAAACCGAGGAGTGCTGATTTGTTACTACAGTTGGCTCTCAATATAACAAACGCGAGGTTGATGGACAATTTATTCGTTATATTGAGAAGTTTGTTTTTACATATTTTTACGCTCATTTAGGCGGCTTTATAAGCTTTTTATTACACTTAACAGTCTCAGCAATATACATCTGTCGTCTATTCAACAACTGAAATACATTTTGTACTACACTAAAGCTCCTTGCGAGATTATTTTTTCAGAATGTTGAGTTTTTAAATAAGCATTGAAATATACTTTTTATTATACAGTATTAGCTATTAAAACCAAACCTTCAAATTAATGAAAATATGAATCTTATGCCGCAAAATATGAATCTTATGACCAACGACATCGAATTGCTGTTCGCTATAAACAGTCATTTAGTATAGTGGGATAAAGAAGGGACCATTCGAACCGTTCGTTATACAGAGCGCTAGTTATACTGAGAGGTTTCTACACGAGAAGTATCTAGCCTACATGTAGGCATTTTGGTAGGAATCAGCCACTCTGTTCGTTATATCGAGAGCCGAGAGCCGACTGTAGCCTATTTGGAATTATTTATGTGTATTTGGTATTTTGCCCATTACCATATAAGCTTGTACATGTAATTTTATAATGCTGACCAGGGTCATTCACACGTAAACATAGTTGCTATATCAAAACAATCTTCTCCCTATAAATATTTCAAATTCCGTGTTTGACATTTGACATTATCGATTACCATCCGATTGATAACTTTGATACAATTGACAGTTTTGTACTTTTTGAGAATAATACAACTGTCGGCATCTGAAGTGCGTTAGTGTCCAGTTATTCAATATTAGTTAATCATAAAAAAATAAGCAGAAAAGTGAACGTCGTCTAGGATTACATTGAATATAAATCCGGATTAGTTCCTTTTTAGATATCGAATTGCAACATGAACAAATGTTTGTCAAAAACAAGAGATTCGAGGTTCTATCCTGGGATATGGAAATTGTTGTTGGATTTTCCGAGTGGGAGATTAAGGGGAGACATTCCTATGAACCATTTTCAAACGATTGGATATATCTTTCCACTTTACCTGTTGGATTTCAACTGACGCTGGGTCAAGTTTACCAGAGTCACCTGACATGACAAAACATTGATCAAATTACGCCAACTGATAGTATCGGGCATTTCTTACTTTCATTTGATGGATGTGGATGACCAATCGTTATTAGCCGAGATGCTTATCCCCTGGCCTGTTGCATGGCTTCCTTGTCCTTTGAACCGAAAAGAAATGTGTCAGGTGTCGTTCTGAACTTTGCATATGGCCACTTGCATGGATCCATGCACTTCGTGGATGTGTTTTCCACCAGGTTTTTATGCCCACCTGTACAGACTAATTTTTTATGGCAATCACTATTTGCATATTAGATGCATGGGTTGTGAGTATAGACATTTATAATTAAACCTTGGCAGAAAAAGTTGGCACACATGGGCAACCTTCTGTTTTCTAGAAACTTGACATTACTTGCTATATAGCTACATGGGAACATTGTAATTGGGGAGTAATAATTAGTTGCATGCTTCAGTAAATTATTTAGTTTTATCTTTTAATTAACCTTCAATGTGATAGATACATGTACTGCATTGGATGCATTTTTTGCTGTCGATATAATATGAGTAATGTAGGCTACCTCCAAGTAGCGGCAACTCAGTCATCACGGATCGATTTCATGGAACAAAATTACCTTGAAATAGCGCAAACTCTGTGAAACGCGAAATACGTTTTGTAACAGGGCCAAAATCACGATTTTACCTGCGAATAGCCATAACGTACGGTCGAAACGTTGTGATTTTTAAAATACAGTTATTATGGAGGTTAATTATTAAAATTTACCAGCTAAGAATGGAGATTATTGATGTTCAGTACATGTACCCATTGGTGTATATGGTCATCACTTTTGCTGAACCTGCAAATAGCAAACTATTTGTTTGTACTACCACATGGCATTTGTTTTCTGACTGTAGGGCACTGAATTGAATTTAATGCAATTCACAGGCTTTGCTGTAATCGCCTAATGGTACCTAATGGTAATTTCAATGTACATTGTACGTTTTTCATAATCTCGTAATTACAGACTCATGAAATGTAATGTATTTATTGAGAGACTGATACCATAGTTCCATGTAATAAAATCCCTTTGGTGTTGGTGTCTCATTTGGTACCATTGCTTGTCTCACTTAGTTTCATTAGCATGTTCCATAATCTTAGTTTTTCACTGATACAGTTTATGATTTTTTACTTGGGTCTGATTGTTCTGACATGCATGTTTTTTTCAAGTGAAGTAAAGTCACATTAGTTAACTTTTTGTCATTGCATGTTCTCTTGAGGAATGTAAGGAGGAGGTTGGTCCTAAAAAGCTGGTTTCCAGAAAACACCGGCATTACCTTAAGCTGGCAGCTTTGACATTAAGGCTTTTTCATCAGGAATGACTTTAATCTCTGCTCAAGCTTGAACCTAGCTTTATGAAATATTAGGAGACTATTTGACAGAATCAGGTTAAGAATTGCTTTGCATAAGATTTTAGAAAGTTCACTCGAAACTTGTTGGGATGTACAGTATACATGTACCAATAATTACCTGTAGATCCACCAACAAATTACCCTCAAGACTGTTTAGAAAAAAAAAACTGGCAATGTTTTATAGGTGGTTGTATAAGACATGCTGGTTTCTGATAAGTTGCATGAAAGCTCGTAGCCAACATCTCCAATCACGGCAGCAATAAAACGAAATGTGCTCTATAGATGATATAAGCATCATAAGGTCTTGAATGGCGAATGATTATAGGAACCATGCCTGAATCGCTAGTTTTTGATTATGCATAATGTAAGTAATTGCACACAGGCGCCGTGTTGCTGAGGTTTTTTTGATTGCCCTCCCTCATGACACTCGGATCCCTTGGTATCATCAAGTACATCATTCTGGAGGCCATGCTAAGGGCAATTCGGTAGTTAATCCTGGCCTCACCCAACATTAGCATTATTACCCATCAACCCCTGTACAACGCTGATAGATAAGTCAGTTTAATTTGCACCAATCACGCAGTTGGAAAGATGACCCTTGAGTTTTTTGAGCATCATTATCATCATCGTTCGTGATGTTATTTATAACCAACTGGGAGAAAAAAAAATAATAACAATAATAAATAAAAAATGAAAAACTTATGGGGCCATGTTATAAGACGAAATTTCCTCTTGGGCTAACTGACCAGTTCTTGCACATATAGTAAACTAATCACTGCATGAAAGCGTACCAGACTTCCAATTTTTTCTGATGCATGTATCCATATATTGCAAAAAATAATTGGAAAGTATTCTAGGAAAATAAGTCTGCAACTAGGTTTTGGATAAGCCATGGGGGAAAATGTAATCCTGAAGTCGTTAAGAAAAGCCATTTATTTCATCAATATTTACTGTTGTCAGAAATAGTTATTCACGTCAAATGTATGATGACATGTGTAGCCTAATATCCTGCTTTTTGTATGTTGCTTTTATGGCCATGTTGTCAATTTCAAATTGTAAAATGTTGTATGTGATTTTGATCATTTCGACAACATGGTCTCGTTTTTTTGCTAGCTAGTAAATTGTTAACGTTATTGTTGTCTTGTGAGCATTTGTCACTTAGGACAGAATGCCGATTGCATGGTCTGTTGTCAAAATGTGGTGAACCCAATATGTAACAACCACATTTATACGTTAACGTAAAAACAACCTTATTTGACGGATGACACCAAAACATAAACGGGCTTTATATGGAGACATTTGTTTTTCGTAGAGGTTTTGCAGTGGGATGATATACTCGTTGCATTGACCAATGTGCAATGGAAATTTAGATTTCAAAATATACCTATTTTTTTTAATACCACTTGCTATCGTGGGGTCTCTCTGATGCAAGTCTAAGATGCATCATGCATGTACATGTTTAGGTGATGCAATTCTGAGATGCATCATGCATGTGCGTGTTTGGGTGATGTAAGTTGAGGATTCATATTAGGTGATGCAAATCTAGGATACGTGTACATGAAAGTGATGCAAGTCAAGGATACCGTACATGCACATGTATTTAGGTGATGAAAGTCTTGGATACAAATGCATGTTTAGGATACAAGTAGCCTACATGTTTAGGTGATGCAAGTCTAAGATGTATCAATTGTGTCATTTAGCTATTTTGATTTCCTTTAGAGGTCCCAACAGTGCTGTTCTTTATGCTTAAAAAGATTATTTTTTTTATATTATTTCATCTTGAACTTCGTTGATGCTAATTTTCACGAGTTTCCGGAGCCTTTAAATATTAAGTATTTATTAAACAATACTTTAAGTAATTTTTTGGTATGATTACTTTATGCTTTGAACTTAAATAAGAAATTTTAAACGACAATTGGGACAATAATGTTGTAATCAAGAGCATATATTAATGCAAACGTTAATTAAATATCTCGAATATACTATTAATATATGCTAGAGTGTGCTGACCTATTTGTAAAACTTTGTTGTAATAATTTTTATCGAACTCATTAATTTAGACATAATAAATCATAACTGAATGTTAGACATATCATAGATATGCTTACGCCATATAAAAATGCATTTGATTTATTTCAAAATGACACATATCAATATGACAATTTATTTTGGCGCCATTTGTCTAGCAAATTCTGGTTTTCGAGAAAAAATAAACAGCGAAACAAGTTAACTGTCATTCGGATTGGAAACAGAACCATGAATGCGACAGACTAAAATCAAAACTAAGCATAACCACAACATAAAAATTGACCCAAAATCTTTTTTCGCCATAAGTTACAGTTTCAATTTGATGCATGTTGCTATAAGCACATTAATGCAAATAAAGGCACTCGTGCATTCAGTCTGGAAATTTCGTAAGCTGCAAGTTTTTCAAGAAATTAAAAAAAAAAAAAAGAGTTTTCTGGAAATTTTTTAAGGCGTTTTAAGTCTCATTTAATTTCAATTTCAATTGTAAATGTTAAACGATGGCTTTAGGCAAAAAGTTCCAATTAGTTACTATAAAAGATGAAATTATAATAGCGTTAGTACACGTAACAGCTATTAATAACAAAAAAGACAAGTAAAAACTTATGATGTAAAATTTAACCTGTAATTTAAATACTTCTATCTGATGTAAAAAAAAGTTTTGTAAAACATCGTGATTGCCACTTTCGGAAATTGGATGTGCAAAGATTGAAATGTTATGCTGCTGATTTGCAATACCTTTGCTTATACGTGTATATTCAAGCCATAAACTTATTTTTATTTATTTTTAATTTGTTCAGAAAGTTATAAAAAATGAGATTGGACCTCACCTCAAATAGCAGGGTTTTAGCTGTTTTTTGCTGTTAAACCCTCTTTTAATTTAAGACGTATAGTTGTGTTCCGAAGTACAGTGGTTTTCGCTTAATGGGATCACGTTTGTCCCAGGCTATTTTTATTCCAATACCCCAGCGATTCTAATATGCAAATAACAAAAAGCAACAAAACGTTATACATTAAATTTTAATTTAAAATAATTGTACTTAATCGTTTTTACATGCTTACTACTTTTCCGTAGATTGTTGATGAAATTTTCATATTCATACTGAATTTTAAAGTCAGTAGATCTTATAGTCTTCCTTGTCATTGTGTTTTACTCTTGTTTGAAGCTCCCCACGATTCTTCCAAAATGACATAAAACAGCCTGGGCGATTTTTAATTGTAAAGAAGCATTCCTTTGATTTGTTATAGGCAATTTATCTTACTGCTCTAAAATGACCATCTTCTGTTTCAGGCTTTAATCCTTCCGTGTTCTTTTCAGTTCCATGTTATACGTGTATATTTTGCACAAGCACCTAACAGAAAATGTGACCTGACATATAAGATGAATTGGAATTAATCCCATTACAGAAGCATGTACATGCATTAATGGGACATAATGAATCCAGTAAGCGAGTCGCTGATCCCAATAAGCGGTCATTTCCCAAAATATTTTTATTTTAGTGTCTGGGACTTGGCGATTTTGATTATAATAAACGGATGATTACATAATCCATGATCCCATCAAGCGTAGTCTACTTTAGTTGAGTTATTGAAATCTAAAATTTTAGTCGCTTTAGTTGAAAACGACAGCTTATACATGTAATTACCATTTCGTGCTATGATCTCAACACAATAGAGGAATTGTGCAGGTTTCCTTTAATCTTAACGAGAACGATAAACACACTATTACGCATGAGCAAACAAAAGGTTATGCGCCGTTAAAGTCGTCATTCACCTCAAAGACGTTGTGGAATCACGTTAAACTAATGAAATTGCGTCTTCCCTCAACCACAAACCCATTAACGTCGCCCTCTCGCATGCGCATTGGCAAAAAACCAGTGCTGCCAATGTAGTCAAGATTAAAGGAAACCTGCCTATCTATATTGAGACTGTACTTACAATGTTAATAAAATCGAATTACAAAGGTACAAATTTATATTATTTTCAAACTGCATATAAATGTGCAAAATCAATGTTCACAAGGTGCTGAATAAAGTTCGACTTTGATATTATGCGAAGTTGTTATGCATCGGGACATGTGCCTTGAACATGGACTAAAGCACATTGTGACACGCAAGTCTTTTAGTCATGCCAGCATTTTTGATAGGATCACATTTCGGATAACGAGAAATCTGACACTAGTTTTTTCCCCTTACTGACTTGCATTGTGCCACTGAGATATCAAATGGCAGGTGCTAAAGAGATAAACAGGTATCTCTAAGAAAGCAGATCATTAAGACAATGGCATGTGACAGTGGGTGACATTCGACTTTTCCCAAGACTTTATCATGTCCTGCCGTCAAACGTCAACTTAATTTTTGTTGGCTTTTGTAAAACGTGACAGAAATCCATCTCAGGTGAACGCCACAGTTCTTGACATTCCTCAGCTTGCCATGGGGTTTATCAAGGTGTACAGTTCGCATTTCTTGAAACATAAACCTGGCTGGCAATACGCTGGGAACGTTACTAGTTTTATCCACATGGATTAACTGACACTATTTGTTACATTTTCTCCAAAATATGAGCACCGCGTGATTCCCCATGGTCAACTCCCCCTTCTGCATACATGGCATTACCAGAGGCGATTCTAACTCAAAAAAAATATGAGCAAAATCCCTCCTGAAGATAAAGAATCCTAGCAAGAGACATGATGGCGTTGTAACTTAGGGGCAAGATGAAGGGGTGGGGTCACCAAGTTGAATCTTTTGAGGAAGAAAGAGGGTGAGACTGCATCCTATGATCATTTCTTCCCACTTCACTTGTCCTAATGGCTTGCGAAATAGCCAAATTTGATTTTTGCATTATTCATTAGCACGGGCATTATCCAACTCAAGAAATGTCAAGAGAAAAGTTGATAATCATCCGTTTACATTAAGATGATAAACTTAATTTGCATCATTATTTGAGACTAGTGTGAGAAAAAGGATGAAACGTTCTGAAATTCCCTACCTTCTTTGGTTTTTGTTTTAAAAGGACATTGATCTAATTAAATCAGGCTTTATTTTAATTATAAATACCATAACTGATTTAGTATCATGTTGGTTTTTTCCAGTAAGATTCTTCCTATTTTCTTTCAACATTAATCCAATTTTAGAATCTATTACCTTATATGAAAAAAATGTTGAATTAATATACCCAGTTGGGATAAGATGAATTGCCTAATAAGAAGAGGTAAAAGAATAATAATGGAAGCTATGTCCAGACGGGCTAAACCTAAGAAAGAATTCTGAGAATCTAAAACAAATTGATTGTGTGGTTTTCAGACATTTAAAGAAATGAATTTACGTTTGCTTGAGAAACATTGACGTCGTTTATCCGGAAATTCAAATGTTTTTATTTTTCGATTAACTGAAGAAAAAAAAAAAGCGATGCTTTGCATGTGAATCGCGTATTCATTTTTGATAACATGTTTTTAAATGTCAAAATTGTATGTAGTTTTCATAAATCTGAAACATGCATTGCATGTGAAGTTCTCAAATTGCATCTAACGTTTTTGTTTAAAGCTTTTAACGACAACGGTTTCCTTGTAAAACTTTCTTGTAGTTGATCATGTCCTTCTGGATGATTCATTTCCAAAAATTCGGTGCTAAAACGGTTTCAACGATTTAGCATGTCAAAAATGTTCTTTTTTCTAAAATTGAATATTTTTAAATCTTGACACTGTGCAATGTAAAACACGTATGATGTGTTTAGGAACATTATTCACGTTGTAAAAGTCATGTATCGCTCGATCGATCAATTTTAATTTTATAAAATGCAATTTTGTATTCACGTGTTTTGATTTTCAAATATTTTGAGTTAAATGTTTGTATATACAATGTACTATATATGTGCATTATACATCCACTTTTGATCCACTTATGTGATTAGTGTGATTACTTATAAAAACATCGACCCGGTGTTTATTCGAAACCCAGGGTTTATTATTTTTATTCCCTTATAATTTTTATCAATAAATAACATTTACGGTACCTTTATTTTATTGCCTGATATTTCATTAATATGGGAAATTCCCTGTGCATTGCGCGAAGCTATCAGAAAATGTAAGGCGCACTCACGAGAACACTTAGGGAATTTCCCTAATACCCGGGGTTTATTCGAGACCCAGGGTCAAAATTAGAAATTACCCCGGGGTTTAATCGAGTATTTACGATAAGGGCCTATGTGAGGAACATGGAATGTGGTCCTATAGTACCCAATGTGCACGTGTGCCCTGCACTATAGCATTGCTTCTGAATATAAGATCCACCTTTTCTTGCCTAAAACTGTACAATTTTATATAAAGTTTTTAGATTATAGGGAATCACGTGATCTACCAAAAGGTGGTGTTATATTTTCTAAGTTCGTACGCGTTACAAATAACAGGCGTGCACCTAAATGTGCGAAGAAGTTTTTGTATACGATCGTAAAATTTGACGAGGAATTTTCCGACATATAAAGGACAAGGAGTTGCCATAGGTTGTCAATTGTAGTAATCTAGTTTTTTAATTAAAGGGACCGTGTGTTCCGCCCCTTACCGGTAGAGTTAACAAGGTTTTTAAACCATTACCATTTTTTATTGAATAATATATACGTTGAAGGATTTTTGCGGTGTGTGATGGACTTGCAATATCTTTCAACTCTTGTTCCTGTGTTCACTGGAAATTGGTAGCCATAAGAGCGCTGCTAATATTAAATACATGTACATCGCCAGAAGGTTGCAATTACTTGTATACTAAAAGTAAGTAAACACACAGGTAATGCGCGTAATTATATTGGACTTGATCACGAGTCACGATAAAATTTTATTTCACACATTGGTGTCACGAAATGATAAACTTAACGCGTATTCAAGACAACGAAAAAGTAGGAAGCGAATGTTCTCGTGTTTTATGTTGTACATTCCTTAGAAATAACAGCTTGAAAGGACATTTTTTAAAAAGACTGAATATAATTCCGGGACTCCTATACGAAGTAACCTTGGAGCTTAAGTGGTTATGCTAAGGGCAGTCCATTTGATAACAACAACGTAACCTTATAATACAATATTTTTTTAGTAAAAAGTCCTTCTGTTTTTGCCAATGGCAAGTTTGTTTTCATATACCAAAGTCTTAATTTTCGAAAAAGAACCAGAAATACATGTAGTACAGAGTGAAAAATCCCATCTATGTATACATGTATACAGTATATATGATGATTTCCCATTACTTTTGGAACATCCCATTGTTAGATCTTAATTGAAAGTTATAAACCTGCATGGGCCCTATTCCACAAAATTACAACACTAATAAATTACTAGTTACAAGTTACAAGAACAAATAAATATGGAATAATAAAATAGTGTTCCACAAAGGTGGTGCAAGCACTTGTAAAATGAACTAATATTTTACAAGTGAAGTCGGCCATCTTGCTAGTCAGCTGAGTGAAAATC
>JAQGCC010000409.1:0-38367 GCA_034698905.1 Xestoiulus laeticollis
CTTAGCTTTCCATCTTTCTCAACAGCTCCTCCAGGTGTTATATGTGATATGTAAATAGTCTAAACGACATATTGAAATTTAATATCAAAATACTGCAAAGTCGCAAAAATATCCATTCACATTTTACTTACATCTGATCCATCTTTGCTAGTCGAATTTCCTCTACCTCCTGTAATTCCAAATCCTAATCCGTTCTGATCTCTAATAATTGTTGTATTGATCAACTGTCAAAAAAGGTCAAAAAGTAATAAATCGAAACACTGCAGAAGTGGCGAGACGCTTTGGAATTTGAAAGAAAAAACAATCGCACCTCTGTTTTCACTTCCATGTCTGGCTCCGGAGTGTACATTGGATCAGGAGTAGTAAATCCTCCACTTTCGCAGGTAGAACCGCTTCTGGGAGTTGAAGGAGACATGCCACGGTGGTTGGAAGAATTAATGTAGTGGTTTTCTCTCGGGGATTCGGGTGTCAATGGCGTGACATTCGGAATGTAATCCGGCAAAGGAGGGGCAAGTGCAACCTAAAAAAGTTATTGAAATGATTGATTGAACCGCATATTGCATTGTCTCAGATAGATGGTACCATAATCATAAGCAATTGAATACCTGTGGTATCGGCACTTCTCTTATTATAACCATTTTTATATGTTTGCCAGCAGCTTTAAGTACTTCTACAGCCTCGTAGTGATCTGCTTCTGATAAATCAACATTATTGACACTCATCACTTTATCTGCAATCCGTAATCCAGCTTCGTAAGCCGGCGAAGCCACGACAATACGGGAGATGAATATTCCCTGGACGGAAAAATTTAAGTAGAAAGTGAACAAGTAATTTTTCAAACCATTCGTGACAACAACTAAGACTAAAATACCATTTCTGAGGCACCATAAATTAAATATACAACACCAGCAATCATCGGCAAATCATGCAGGCACAATTTAAATGCTTCTATAATGAATACTTTTTTCTAATTTTTTTAGCAAATTTACAACCATCCACAAAATAGATGCTTTAAAGTGCAAAAATAAAATTATAGTGATCGAAATAATTTGCTTCATTTATAAGAATTTACCATGCCAACAAAAAGCACTGGGGGAAAAGGGAACGTTTTTCTCACAAGTATCAACTGATTTAGACGTAATCCTTTGCAGGTATTCACATGTTCAAAAGCACACCAAATACACTTGAACAAATACATTTTTTTTTTCATTTTTTTGGAACATCAGTGCATGCTATAGATAGCTAATGCGACATTGACAATTTAAAGTATTAATAATTTAAAAACAAGGGCTTTGTTATCTCCAGTGAATCTTTCATTTCAAACTTAAAAGTAGATATCGAGAAATCAGGCATTCCTTAAATGGGAACTAATACAAAAAAACAAAATGGAAACATAACATTGCAGGCAAAACAGGCTCTGACAAAATATTCAATAAATAATAGCAAAAGATAAAACACAAACATGATAGTTAAAAGGCAGGTCATAAAGTGAAGCACACATTTTCAAATAATTTTGCTTGTCTTTGTAAAAAGAAAGACATTACAAGCTATGATAATTTTTGTTTTATTATAATGTAATACCCTGCAAGGGCAATTAAATGCATACACTCTGATAAATAAATTGAATAGCCCAAATTGAATAACAAAAAATTGCAGTATAATAACAGTGCATATGGCTAACTTAGTTTTATGTTAGCATAAAATTAGAGGCAATTCATATAATTGAGTTACTTATTATAACCGAGCCTCATCAATTTTGAAATTATATGTAGCATACATAATTATCTTTTGCATTTATTTACAAAATGGCGACTTTCATGGATATTTTAAAAGTATATCACACATAAGACTAAAAACAGGAAACTAGTGACAAAGAATCACAAGTAGAAAGATAAGGGAATCTTTCAATATTGTCCTTGAAAGCCTTAAGCATGGGCAATAATTAACATTATTATAATATCGCAATCTGGATAAGCATCACATACCATCTTACGTATACGTCTTAATGTAAAACAGTCAAACCTGCTTATTAGCAACCTTCTCAACTTTAAAACATACAAACAGGTCAAAATAAGCAAATGAAAGGATTCAATGGAGACAAAATTTAGCCAATGTTAATTCCACAATACGGTTTATAAAGATACCCTGGAAAGGCCCAATTTTTGGGCTTATGTTCAAATAGCAGGGGTTTTTTAAAATTAACACACCTGCAGAACTACAAAATCCAAATGCTAATGCTGTTGAAAATAAAAACACATTCTGCTATATCAAGCCTAAACACAGCACATTGGCTAACAGCTCATCATAAAATGCTTCACAAGATATGTGGTCATTGCCCGCAATACCAGCACATTTGTAAAGTATTAGCAAATGGGACATTCACTCTGTTAAAACACGTACATATTTGTTGTAATACAATCAACAGTAATTGTAACATTTATCTAATTTAAAAACCTCTCGAGTTGTCCCTCTCCCTACCTAAAAAAATCCACTGTATGACTACTGATATGACCATATAACAGCACTCAGTGATAGCGCGAATTTACGCAAAATGCCAATATTTATCCAAATAGAATTCATTTTAAAACCACCAAAAAAAGAAAAAGTTCATCACTAGCATATTTCTCAAATGCCGCTTCTGATGTCTTGTGACATCTTAAAGGAATGCAACTACAAGTATTAGTAAAAAATCCTAGTTGGCGATGATATATTTACAAAAAGCATTCTTACCAAGCATCTCTTTTTTGTAACAGTTATTGTGTACACTTTTTGTTTATCTCTGTACTATTTGAAAAACTAACAAACAGTAAAAACACGACTCTTAACAATAAATATGATCCTAGGTTGCTAAAGGCTAATCAATCCAATCAAAGTTATTCCATTGTTGGCCTAATGCCACAAATACAAAAATAATTGATCACAGATGTGAAGAATCTTCTTTTAAAATGATGCATTTATCATATGTCATCTTAGTGGACAGTGCATGAATGCAAACAACTCAAGATTTATGTGTGCGTGTAAATGCTCAACAGGTGGTATTGGCCAGATGATAAAAACTCATTATGAGATTCGAGTGAGATGCATGGGCAAGTTTAAAAGGGCTACAAAGGTGACAAGATGTGCTAATGAGCTGATGCTGTGGGTGGAGTGCTCAGAAAATTAGCCTGACAGATTGAAGGTGTGGTATGTACCTCGTCTTCGCCCTTAAACGGAGTCGACCCTTTTCCACCTGCTATGCTAAGACCAAGGCCGGTAGGTTTCCTATCGACGTGGATTTCCATTTGTTGTTCGATTACTTCCGGGAGAGAGGCAGTGATACTTCCATCTAAAAATATGTAAAGCATGTAACGATACCGATGCGCCGCAACCGAATTTATACAAAACCTAAACTACCGGCGCTACAAATTCAAAGTGACAGCTAGTCGCGGGATTGCTATAAAGTATGTGACAGCATTTCTTACCATGTGTCAATTCACCTTCTGATTCAGGAGGCGTGAGCTCCTGCGGTGATGGTGGTGGTGGTGGAAGTGGTAGATCATCTTTGACATCATCTTTCTTCCTCAGAGCCTGAGCAAGGATAGATGCCACCTTAAAGTGGAAGAACAAAGACAATTAAGAGCCTTTTAAAAATTTCAAAACCAACTACGTTGTATGCATCAATTACGTATTCTCTAAAGGAAGTGACTTTTCAAAAATTTCTACAACGAGCACAACCAACAATTACATGAACTCATACCAAGGTTATTATAGTTTTCAATCGCTAGAAGAAACTAAATAAGGTCTAGCCTAATGCAATTCTAGACGCTCTAGGTATGAAATAACTGTGTGCGTCGGAACAATGTCACAAAAATAGCCTAACACAATGCAACTAGAAAAGTTAAGAGCAATAGAAAGATAGACGCAGCGGAAATGCATAAAATAGTAATTCTTAAATGTTAGAACATGACATGCTACATGTATTTAAAGAGAAAGCCTTGAGAAAATCCTTCAGCCGGTTAAATTGGGATGACACACAGACACACAGACACACGCACACACACCTTTTCCTCATCAGCTTTATCCGCAACATTGATACGTTTATTTTTCAGGTGATGTGGGGTATCCCTTCGGTGGAGTTTATTGTGCTTCTCGGGCAGATCTTCAGTATCGGTTGAGAATCCCACCCTTTTCTCACCATTCTTTAAAAGGAAGAAATAGCCAAGTTAACTAATACTGGTTGAAAATTAAAATAAATATCAAGACACCAAAATGGTCTAAAAACAAAATAATCTAGGGGCCCATATACACTACAATCAAACGCTACGCGAAGGAATATTTCTAGACAAAAACTATTGGGATTCTAACTGTAATCGCTATATATTGCAAATAAATCTCCTTTAGATCCAAAACCAATATCGCAATGAATTTTGAGAAGGCATCAATAAATTGAACTATACCCAATTTTAATAAACTCGAATGACTAACGAGTCGAAAATTGATAGATAATTTTGTAGAGATAAAAATATATATGAGAAGCAGATAGATCCCCATAAGGAATTTTGACGTCCTTGGATCTTATGATACGAGAGAGCAGGTATATATATACAGTGTATATTGCAACATCATTTGTATGTGAAACAAACAATCTGAATTCAATTTCTACAAAAAGTGGTCACATTTGACATCCTTGTCTCAGATATTTAATAACGTGGATATGATTGCGAAAAGCAAACTATTCGGCTACATTAATTATTCTCCAATTACGAAACTAATTCTCAATCACGTGACAGTGAGTATAAAAACTATAACATCATCAAAATGGTACGTTATAAACATCAATATAATGTGCATGTGGAAAAGTCTGCAGAATTCATGCAACACAATTTACTTTAATATCATGCTGTTAAGTATCGTTAAAATGATAAGTAAACACAAAAAAAATTTGTCAAGCAGCACATAATAGGTCATACAGCTAAGTGTGTCACCTAACTTCAATCAGCTTTACATATTTAACACTTAATAGGTTATAATGTTACGAGGCAAGTAGAAAATTTCATAATCCAACATTATTGCCTGTCAAACTTCCATTTAAATTGAAATTATTCACCGTGGAGCAAATTTTTGCATTACTCTCCAGGGTAACGCGACAGTTCATAACTACACATACATGTATATACCAAATGATTTATTGTAATCTTGCAACTAGTTAGAAACAAAGAAAAAAATTGATTCTTACCCTCCTTGGCCTATTAGGCTCCCCGGTATCATCGTCATCATCATAGTTTTCGCTATCACTGTATGCCTCGTTGCATTCATCCTGTGATATATCATTTCTTTCATTTTGTGTCAGTTCAGCAGTGTGAGCATTATCGCCTGCATAATGTTCGTGATTAGTGGCACGGACAATGGCATAAGGAGACCTCGCTCGAGAATCCAATTGATTTTGTTCACTTTCTGCAATTGAAATAAACTAATATATTAATGCTGTGCAAAGTATTGATATCTAATAACTTAAAAAAATATCTAAAATTTTCATTATTTTTATTACAATAAGGGTACTCAGATAACTGAGCAAGTAAATTTTGTTTACAGTTTTATGAGGTTTGAGCATTGACCTCGTACATGCGCAGTAGTAAATTTTTGTCATGCTCAAATGACAATCTAAGTTGAGTTGCATTATTTTCCCTAATACAAACTTGCAATCACATAAATTAATCTTATGCACACCGTTTTCGTATGGCAAGTGAAAAAATCCTGAGCATGACCAATGCACCAATCAGGATTCAGAAAAATGTCACGTGGTCTAGGTGCAATTTTGAGGAACCGTTTCATTCCTTAAAAATATGCTCAGTTGTCCGAGAACTCTTAATTTGTAATTATTTATAAATGAGAAAACGGGTTACGTGAACAAAGAGGTAAAAAAAGGACCATTCACGTTATAAAACAAGACAGATTTATTGAAAACACCAAAGAAACACAAAGAAAATCCTACCCCTTTCCTTGCTTTCGTCAAACGACTGTGAAGAAATACTTGATGTGGTGCTATTTCTCTGCGGCCTGAAACTATCCGTTGCTTCAACGTCCTTTAAAATAAAAGGGCTGGATATGTCAAGTACTGCACTTTTTTTGCAATAAACAAACCAAGTTTTTGGTGAAACCGTAAAACGTAACAATAAATAGTTGGATAATTCACCTCCGCATCGTGAGTAACAACATGCCCATCAATGTTCTTCCCTTTGGCAATTAATTTTGCATGCCTTGCTTTGAGTTCTCTCGGGTGCGGTGTGCTTTGCCTTACAAAGTGACTCTGCGTGCAATAGAAAGTTTGAGATTTTTTTTTTGCATCGTGATTATAATTACTAGCAACACAATTTAATCTAAGATGACATACTTCTCTGTCCTCATCATTTTCGCTATCCTCTGTAGCAAACTTGACGGACGACGTTCGAATAGCAGGGATTTTCTCCCAACTCGACTGGCTATCTTGTGCAACATTGTCATGCAACAAGTTCTCTGTTAAAATACATGCAAATTACAGAAAATGGGTGAAGGAACTAGGGCTCAGCTACTTTGGAAGATTTTGTAAACATGTAAATTTTTAAATTACAAAATCACATTCGCAACTGGACTATTCTAGAAAGAAAAAAAAACCTCATTTACCCATGCTTTCCGGATGGTATTCCTGTTGAGGCAACAGAAAGCAAGTTAGCACTTCTACGCCTGTTTTTTCATCAACATCCCTTTGAAACTTGAGCATTGGTTTAGATTGGTTTTCCGCTAACCATAAGGCCTTCAAGTTCAAACCAGTAATAGAAAGAGGCAAGTATTGCAGTCTGATAAAAAAAATTAAATGTTACGTTTGAATCCATGTTACTTGGAAATCATTCAAAATTCACATTCTGGTACATACCTGTTACCAGAGACATCCAAAACGTGTAGCTCTTTGCATTTGCCCATTTCCGAAGGAAGATATTGTAGGCGATTATCACGTAATGATAATACTCCTAACACTATTAGATTTCCTACTTGAGGAGGAAGTTCAAAAAGTCTATTTTTATCAACATTTAAATTTGTCAATTTAACAAGATTCCCAATTGATGATGGTAATTCTGTGAGCAGATTTTCCGTTAATATAAGCTCTTGTAAACTTTCACAACTGAAAAATTAAATAATACCATGGTAAATGATTCGCAATGTACGCTCCTCCTAAGAAGCATGGAAGAATTAAGAATTCGACTGCTTACTGTCCAATTACAGGTGTCAATTTCATGAGCCTGTTTTGATCAACTTTAAAAATAGTCAATTTTTTCAAACTTCCAATTCCTTCTGGTAATACCTCCAATGAGTTTTGGGATAAATGAAGATCAGTTAAGCTAGCCAATCCTGCGATTTCTTCTGGAAGATACTCCAGCTTATTCTCTGATACATCTAAACATGTCAACTTCTTCAAATACCCTATTGACTAAAATATCAAATAAAATCATCAATTGAAAATTGTACTATAAAAAACAAAGAATCGCCCTTCAAAAACTCAATTGCACTTACTTCAGGAAGAGTTGATAACTCGTTATTATCCAACCATAATTCCTGAAGTGACATTAACTGGCCAATATGGTCAGGCTAAAAATATTCCAAAAATATAACAATCAATGCAGAACGCAATTCAATTTCGTGGAATTAAAATGTACATTTAAAAATATCAATTCCTACTTCCATTAATTTTTTTTTCAGAAATTTTGTTTATCTTGTTCTTACAAAATATCTACAATCATCTATCGCGCAACATTCCTTAAACATATTATTTAAGTGGACCATTACCTACAGCAAATTTAATTGCATTTTGTCAATTTATTCAGAAATTGAAATTCTCCGAGTGACATACTAGCATGTTGATTATAAATTATCAGCTATTGATTTTAAATAGGCAACAAAAGTGTTATAATTTCCTAGTTTTCAATACAATTTTATGCATAAAGTGGTTTTGTAACTGCATATAATAACACTATTCACAGCTTATGTAATATTGTGTATGAGATATTTAAATTTTAAATAAAAGGTAATATTTAAATAAAAATATGTTAAGCTTGCATCAGCCAAATAACTTCAAAATTGTCAAGATTTTTTTAGGATACTGAGACAATTTTTTTTACAATAAACCTTCAAATAAATTCTTCAAACAGGTGAGAAAAAAGGCTTTTTCCTCAATTTACACTTTCCAGGTGAGCGACGTTTGTAGTTATTTTGTTCATTAACATTTAAACTGAGATAAAAAACTGAACTTGATGAGAACAAAATGGCATAGAAAGTTCATTAACACTAAGCAAGCACTGACCATAACACTTTAAACAGAAGAAAAATCAAGCTTACCAATTCTTCAAGTTCATTGTTTCCTAGATCAAGCCTTTCTAACTTAACCAGCATAGAAAATGATAAGGGCAGAGTTTTAAGGGCATTTTCCCGCAACTCCAGCGACTGAAGATTGGAGAGGCTAAATGAAAGGAAATCCGGATAATATCGTAAGCAGCCTACTTGATATTATCAGCCTGGCTTTAAAAGCAAAGCAATTGCAATTAGAGCATACAAGGCAACTTGTTAAAATGAACACTTGTAACTGGTAGAAAGATGATGCTTAAATTCACCTGATTTATTATTAAAACATTTCTCAATAGGGAAAATATATAAAACGATATCATCGGGGCAAAATAAATTATTACCTAGCTACTCTTTTATCAAATAAACAAACTGGCTTTTAAAGGAAAAAAAAAACAATCTAAAAAATAAATCAACCGGCCACTCATTATCTTTTATCAGACAACAAAAAACTAGGAAAACTAAAGCGTATATTACCTGATTAACGCCTCATCTTTAGTAATTTTGGCCAAAGGACTAAAAAGCCGGTAATGGCATCCGGTAATGGTAAGATCAAAATAAATCACATTCTCTAAGACTGATCTCAAAATAGCATCATCTTTACTATATTTAAACGTGAGAACTTTCTCTAAATACTCTAAAAATGGTCTAACATTTCCGTATGACTCAGTTGGTTCCATTAGTGATGATTTCATCGTAAAGTAACCATGAATAATGTTTGCATGATAATAGTTTTGATGTAATGTAGGCACTTTTTAATACAAATCTTGATTATACTAATTTACATTTAAGCATGTACACACGTAGTCCAGCATTTGCATAAACAAACCTGGCAGACTGATTCACACCATTAGGTATAAGTTCGAATACTTTCACGTGTATCCTTATGAATATTCATGTACTGTTAAGCTGGCAACATGAAAAAGGATTGCCATTGGCCTACATTTCTGACATATTCATGGATCAATTTAGCGTGTAACAAATTGAAATCTTGCCAGGTCACGGTGCAATAGTTTCACTAACTCAATTCAGTCATAATAACGCTGATGTACATTTCATAATACCATTTCATTGTTGAACAAGCTTGCTGGTATTTCAATTTAGCCTATGCTTATTTCAGGTATTAAATATGGAACTAATTTGGCCTTTATATAACGACTTTGCCAAATAAAAAGTGACATAAACGAACCTATAGCCTACTGGTCACTAAAAGGTATTAAATGGGACATGAAAATCACAAGAAAAAATGTTGGTGAATCCTAGACAAGCTGACGAAAAACTAGTTGTAAAAAGTTGCCTATGCACTAAAAAACTAAAATTAAAGAATATTTTTAAATGCACTTGTAATTACCTGCCAAAATCTGATGGAAGCTGAGCAAGTGATACATCATTAAGGCCAAGTACAGACAAGTTCTTAAGTTGAGTAAAACCAGGAGGAAGTCTAAACAATAAAAGGCAAACGATTTTAGCAACAAAAAAATTCTTAGCTTTTATGATGAGCAATATTAGCATGAAAACCGTCAAGTAAATGCATTTTCCCAAATATTATGTCTCGTCTACTGCTTAAACTTATGCATGCATAATCATTTATTTTATGGCTATGCCCATAAAATGTACTGGTAAGCATTCATAAAAAATATACTCATATACAAGGTGTAACAAAATATGCCAATTTGGAAAGCAAAAATTATGCCAATTTGTTATTTCGTGAGTATAGCGCCTACATGCATTTGCGGACAATGATAAAAAGCTAAGGAAACTTGAATGAGATGTATGATGTTATTCCAAAATTCCCCATGCACCATACTAATGAATTTAAGTTGACAGTGCAAAGGTAAATAATCCATATTTCCCTTTTTTATTGGCATTCAATCAAAAACCACTTTTCAACAGAAAGTCGGTCATTTTTTACTAATTCTATGAAACCACCTACACATTATGAAGGCAAAGAATGAGAATTTTCCCACCTGCCAAATAAATAATTGAAAAAGTGCTGCTGACAATAAAAAAATTATGAAATTCTTGCACATACCTTATTAAAGGATTGGTACCAAAATCAGCTATTTGTAGAAACTTGCAATGCTTTATGTCTTCTGGAATATCAACGATATCTGGAAGGAATAAAAATGAATATATAACAACTAATTACAGACATCACACAGGTAATTTAAATAACCTTGAAAAGATCTTAAAGTCGAAGTCGTATGCTTTGCAAAAGTCAGTTAAATAGTGAAATCAGTGAAGAACTGACAGAAATTCAGTGTATTTATGCAGAATTGCTACTTTGCTCGTATCAGTCATTTTCAACATGTCCCAACATATTCTTACAAATTTTAAGAACGACTTTTTTCAAGGTACACTAAAACTGATGGAAAACCGATTGGACTGCAAAGTAGTATTTAGGCTACAGTATGAACCTTAGAATATTTCTACTTAACTTTCAAACTAACCAACTTCCAAACATTTTGAATCCAAACATATTTTGTGGATATTAAACCTTGATCAAACTTTGATGAAGTGACCCAGAATCCACGACAGCATTTCAATAAACAATGGCAAGTTGACATTGCAGATAACTCACAGAACAAGTGTGGAATAGGCCTAGTTACATTTTTTTATGTCAAAGATTATCTACAGGTAAAATGGTTAATGTTTGTTTGTTTAGTAAATTTATCTAGCAACGTTCATGACCAGTTCTGGTTTATAAAATGGCAAATGATGCCACCATAGATAAAGAATGCAATAAATGGCATCAAGAATTTGAAGTTAGTAGATCTTAGAGCAGCTGAGCAGATGCCAAACTTTCACTGCTCACTCATTAAAAAGACCAGGGAGAATTTGGTTCCCTTTTAGTGAGACGACGAACAAGATATCAAACATGCACAGGTGTGTCATTTAACTAGCGTCGTCTGACACAGGCTTTTGAACTGATTAGGGATTCAATTAAGCAAAAAAGTGGACAGACCCAGGGTCAAAATACTGAGTAGGAGAAAGATGGATTAACAGGTCATCACACTCTGCTGGTTCTATTGAGCAAATGAAAGTTAAAGTAAAAGAAAACACAGGTTTCAGGTATTTACCGACGATTTGAAATCGTCTTTTTTCATACAATCAACCATCAAAGAAATAGAAGCTTTTTACTGTAAACGCACAAAGTTAATTTAATATAATGGACTCAGATACAAATGTGCTGGGTGGGCTATGGAAAAGCCGTACTACGCCAGCTGCCGAATTAAGTACCTGTAAGCATGATATACACATTTTATGAAGGTGATTTCAGGTATCAGACTAATTGCTCATCAAGCCCATATTTTGCCTGATGCTATTTTCATTGTCTGACTCCTTTTCCCGACTATACATTAAACTAAACACCATAATCATAAACTAGCGTGTCTTCTAAAATAACAGGTTAGTGATCCCATGCATTGCATCACATTCAAAGTGAAATTATTACTGCTACCATCCATGCATGAATTAAACCCAAACTTCAAAATATTGTTTTAAACATTTCAGCCACAACAAGACAGATTCATTACTTGGACTAAGTTGGTCTAGACTTAACATGTTCACGAAATCTTATTTCTAGCAACAGTTTGCAATTCACT
This sequence comes from Xestoiulus laeticollis, assembly GCA_034698905.1. Classification (NCBI taxonomy): domain Eukaryota; kingdom Metazoa; phylum Arthropoda; class Diplopoda; order Julida; family Julidae; genus Xestoiulus; species Xestoiulus laeticollis. The sequence continues at coordinate 11,955 of JAQGCC010000409.1, forward strand.
TGGAATTTAAAACTTAGATTCCTTTCAGACAATGAATGAGTGGCAGGATGAAATATTTTCGATTTGGCATATGTCAACACGTTCCAATTTTATTATTCCATGCTTTCAAGCTAGCCTGATGAGTTCACACAATCGAAATAAACGCGTAGGCTAATGGTAATTTTGAGAGTAAAAATCGTTTATTCTCGTGTATGCAAATTAAACGTCAAGTAAATATTTTAAAATAAAACTTGAAAGTGTAAATACCTCGAAAGGAGGCTTTTCAATTGCAATCATGTATGCAAATGGCCAATGCATAAAAACATGAGCAGTCGAGCTTGACAGGGTAGATTTACAACATGCAAATGCCATCAGATACTCTGTACACATGCCTAAAGTTGCCATTCTATACATGTTTAGCTATCCAAATCAAACAGCAAGCCAAGACAATTTTCAGGCTTCAATGCACATGTGTTCATTGTCAAGGATGCATAGCCCCATATTTTTTTCAAAGAACAATGCAACAGATTCCAATCTATCATTTGCTTTTTGATTACAATCAAACAGAAAAACAGCGGTTACATTGTGGTGATTTGTAAAAACTCAATGAGTTCATGACTACTGGATTTCATACAACTTTTAAATGCATTTAGTTTTCCCACACTATTCGTACGATCGTAGGCTATTCTGTTGATTAAAGCTTTTAAAAACCGTCACCTCGTCTAATATAGAAATACTTTTCATTCGGATGTTCTCAAACTTTGAACATAGGCCTATATATGAAAATATAATTACTGGGAGCTTTCTTGACCATGAGAAGCATGTTCGTGTCACTTTGCATGAGTTTTTCTCCCAAAAGTTGAAAATTTATAATTTGTGTACAAGAAAGTTTGGTTTAAACAGATAACCTGTGGCACACTTTTTTAAAGAATAGCACTATAGGCTTTACAATTGCATCACATCCATCGAATCAATGTACATGAAATTAAACCTTAGCTGGCTATTCAAAGCAAACTCGATAGTCACACAAATCATTAAATCGTAATATTGAACGAGAATAGAACGGCTTTCAGGCCATTACCAGGTCCGTGTTAGGTCCAATGACTTCACGATGCTTACGAAAGCCTTTAATAATTGAATTTCCACGCCGATAAAAGCAAAAGTCTTAGTCATAATAAAAATATGCAGGTCAAACATCACTATAGTTACTCAGGATTGTGGAAGGATAGGAAAAATATTTACGTACGAGTAGGAAGCCTGATTGCATGGGGTTTACGTTGCTTAGTCCAACGTTTCGTGCGTCATGTGCATTAATGACTTATTCGTACGCCTATGGTAGTTTACAATTAATTTTAGAAAAAAAAAATGCAACTTGCTGATCTCTGTGATTAATTAATTGTCAATTGTTTTAACCCTCAGAGCACATCCTTGAAACTTTTGTATCGGCACAATGGCATAATTTTTAAAACCATGTAAAATTAAAAGTATTACTTAAATATGCATCTGCGAATTAACGAATTTAATAAGGGATACAATAATTGATATTGCTTTGTTAAAACAGTTCAACAGAACTTATGTTTCAAGCACTGACAGTCTGATGGTCAAAATAATACGACAATTTTTTTCCCTTCAACACAGCCTTGAATTTTTTTGGAACATAACGAAATCCTACACAATTCATCAATTCGTCATAGTTTTCCATTTGAAAATTCTGTATTTCGCCACATTCAATAATACCTTGACTGCGTTCTAGTGTGAAAACTAACTTTGAAGTGCATTCAATGTTGACACCATAAGCTAATTCATACTGTAACCAAGATAAAGACTTTCCTATATACTAGAACCCGAATATTAAAACTGCCAAAATACGAAACTTACGAATAACTTCCTGGATATTTTAAAATTGCATGTAGGCCCTAGGCCTACTTGAATATCCAGGTGTAATGTAACAACAGTGAACCAACTCAAACAACTTATAAATTAAACCGTTAGACATTCTTTACTTTATTTTTTCCTCGAGTTTAAGCGTTGATAAGAAAAGAAAAACAATAGCAAAATAGCAAATGTAATCCAGCTGGTGTCAAATTCAAACATTCCACGTTTTGTCTTCCTGTCTGCTATTTGAAACCATGACAAGATGCAATATAAGAACCATTAAAAAACCGTTGCACAATGCATGAACGGGTTATGCAGTAACCCCAAACTAGTGTTAAAAATGACAGGACAACAACAACAGCAGTAACAGCATTTAAAAAGCGAATTAACGAATTTCTACCACTCCCATGCAGGATGAGGTATATGAAAACACCGCTTATCCGAACAACCAGTTCCTGTCCTGTTATCTATGTCATTTTCAAAGTTATTCATTAGCATATGCTATCGGTCTATTGTTTAAGAACCCATGTTCATTAATTTGTGGGCTTATCAGTGTTGTAATGGTCACATGAGTAAGCGATCAACAACTAAAGGGCACAGTTCGACGATTAGGCTTAACATACATAACAAAAATGGCGGTTACCGCCCCTCATTGAGGGCATCGAACGTAATGTGGGTGTTTCGTGTATTCCCCACTTTATTTTTCACCTTAAATGCGAATAAAATTGCCACGTTGGATAAACTTACCATTTCTACTGACGTCCAACTCTACCAAGTTAATAAAATTGGCGATATCTCTGGGTATTCGTTGGATTTGATTATCACTAAGTCCAAGCTTCCGCAACTTCAATAATCGGAAAAAGCTCTGCAATATAAAGGAATGAAAGAAAAAAAAAACATAAGCGTTTAGCAATAGTCCTTTTAACGAAATAATGGACCTTTGTGTTGGCAAAGAGTCTGAATAGCTCTTACCCGAGGTAAATCCTGAATATGGTTTGCATCCAACAGCAATTCTTCTAAACTTCGTGTATAACGTAACACTTCGTCAGGAACACACGGTAGGCTACAATGGCGTTTATCAATGTATTCAACCTGACGGTTACAGCCACGAAACAGAGGGATACACCGAAACATTATCACTTCACGAAGATGAAAAAAAAATCATGTTAAAATCCAAAATCCGTTCAACAGTATAAAATCCACCATGATGGGTGTTGTACTCTGCGAAAAACGCATTTATAATGGCATGGCTACCGCCCGCATTCCACCGACGTCACCTTCTCTCCTCACCTCCTTAAAGAATGAGCAATGCTACCGGTTTTCACACACGCATTTTCCCTATGCTTGTTTCACGTTTTCCTGCCATTGTCCCACTTGATCATGCGCAGTTTGGTCTTCTTTGCTAGCTTATTAAGGCGCCAAATTTAAATTTAAACAAATCGGAACAATAAGTTCTAAAATTCTTGGCAATCTGTGTACTGCAATCTTATTTAAGGGGATGCGTAACAAAGTCATATACCTGCCAATCATTGGTAAGTTTTGGGACATACTTCTTGACAGTACGTGTAATTAAAATATGTACACACAAAAAATTGTCCCATCATAGTTCATTGCTTTTGCTGCGATGGGGCAGAATTAAAGGCGCCTGTACACCTTATAATACATTTTATAATTGGCTGAGCAACAAAAACATATCCTGGTGTACAGGCACCTTAGGAGTCCATCAAAGGCCCTATGCGATTATAAATACTTCCATAGGGAACCCTGGTCAAAAGTTGTATTGTTTTTTGGCCCATTGGTTTCTATTGGTTGGAACTGATTTAATCCATCCATCCAATAAAGTCAAATCATCTCATATTTTCAATTCTTCAATCAATAAAACTCCAATAGAAGGATGGAAACCAATAAAATCAATAGAATTTCTCTATTGTTTTATGTGAAATTTTTGACCAGGGTAGATCACACAAAATTAATAATACAATGCAAAAATATATTGTAAATTATGCTTATCCTTACTTTACCTGTACATATTTAGTGGCGTGATAATATTTGTGTCAAGCTGCTTCTACTGCACAGCTTTATTATGCTGATAAACTTACCTTTGTATTTGTGATCCAGAAACTGCACAATATATCAATTGTTAGATTATATATATGGAATTTCGATGTTTAAAACACATGTATAAAAAGGATCCTTTTCTAAATTTTTCGTCACTGGGAAAAAATGGCGATGGTGACACTGCCATAGCATAACTATTTCTTGTGTACAGTCGTTAAAAAAGTAATGCTTGACATTTCTTGAACTTTTGGACAACCCTACAAATATTTATTTAATACCTTACGTAATTTACTTTACTACATGTATCTTCAAAATTATTGTACAAGCCTTGACCTGGTTTTTCGATCTCCCGCCAAAAAACGGTAGATCAATTATGGCGCTTTCACTAAAGCTCATATTGGTCATTATCCTTCATGCCAGGTGGCGCAACAGGAGTTGATACCCACCAAATATGAATATGGTCAATCAATAATAACACGCTTTTTGAATATAATAAAAATCATTAATCTCAACTCGCGACTTGTTAATAGTTTACAATAAACAATAAATTAAAAGCAATACTAAAGCAAATTTGGCACAATAACACTAAAATTAACTAACACATTGAAGCGAGAATAATTGTATAAAATTATTAATTTGAAAATGTCTAGTCAAAGGGAACCATAAATGATTAAATTATTTATTTCAGTCACAAGTCACAATTACTCTGCCATTTTATATACAACGTGCAAATTATAGTGAATGCAATTGATTAATATTTACTTGAACAATATTAAATGTAATTAACGATTTTAGCAAAGTTTTGCAATGCTTTATATCTTTGGTATAATTGAGACATCCAGCCCTATGTTGCCAATGTATTTTCAAAGCAATGGTAACAATAATATGGATGTTGTTAATACAAGCAGGTTAATTCGTATCTTTCAAGTTTAAAAATTCTCAAATACAATTCGATATAGAGTAGGCCCTATATTTATAGAAAACTACATCTTTTAGATAAAAAAGCACCAAAACAAAACCAAGGCCTTATTTAAATTACAATGCATTACTTAATCATTTAAAAATGATAGCCTTTATGTGTCAGAATTGTCGAATTTGAGAATTCAACTTTTTGTTAAATGGAGCTTTTTTGATTCTTCTGAAATGCCTAGATCTTGGACGAAATTCAGTCCATTTAGGCATACGTTGGGGACCATAAGCAACTGGGTGAAATCCATTGTTATAAGAGAATTGCATATCAAAATAACTACGTTGATGTAGATAAATATTTGACATTGCACCTCTTCTTTGATAACGGGAATATTTTTCAACATATGGACGGTTGATTTGAGGATAACGAACGTTGTCCTTATAATACTGTTTTCCAAAACGGTTTTTATGTGTTGAAAACTGTGCACGCTGTGGTGTATATTTTATTGGGTAGGGTACATCGTGACTTGAGGAGTCCTTTGAATCAAGAATCACACTTGGATTCGAAATTCCTGTTTTTTGTGGACTAAATAATACGCTGGAGTTAGATTCGGGGATTTCCCTGATGTATCCTCCTTCTTCATCAGACAAAAGTGTATCAACCAGTGACAGGAAGTGATCCATATTTGAAACTTCTCGTGGAATCCATGGATTTGAGGTATCGTCATCACCCTGGAAATATGTACCATTTGCCTTAGGATTATCAGACTTGGGAAGGAAAAGGTATTGGCTATGCCCCATCACCCCATGAACTTTTTCAACTAAACCTTGAAAGACCTTTGTTGGTCGTGCAATCGTGACCTCAGTCTGAGCATATTTTTGAGAATCAATTGATCTGAAGCTTTCAACTAAAAATGCATTCTTAACAAAGATCTTGTCATCACCTGTCTTATATGGGTCGCTCTCCTTCCAAATTCCATCATCCAATGAGATGGACTCGCTGCCTGCTTCCCCTGAGATCAACTCTGAACTGGGCTTTCCATGTTGGGGTGGAACTTCTTGCACTACAGTTGTTGCTTTGACATCCTCAGAATTCACAGGTGTTAATGGTAGCGACATATGCCCTGCTGTCTCGTCGGTTGAGGATGACACTGGGGTCGCATCTGAATCCACTGTAGAAAATGGAGCTGTTGGCGTATCTGACACCACCATTGATGATGGCACTGGAGTCGCCTCCGAACCCACTGATGAGGATTCCACTCTGGGTGATGTCAATGGGTTAGCTTCTGATCCCACTATTGAAGATGGTACTTGGGTTGCATCTGATTTCACTGTTGAGAATGGCACTTGTGTTGCCTCTGACACCGCTGTTGAGGATGGCACTTGGGTTGCCTCTGACACCACTTCTGAGGATGGCACTTGGGTTGCCTCTGACACCGCTGTTGAGGATAGCACTTGGGTTGCCTCTGACACCACTGCTGAGGATGGCACTTGGGTTGCCTCTGACACCACTTTTGAGGATGGCACTTGGGTTACCTCTGACACCACTGTTGAGGATGACACTTGGGTTGACTCTGACAACACTTTTGAGGATAGCACTTGGGTTGACTCTGATAACCCTGTTGAGGATGACACTTGGGTTGCCTCTGACATCAATGTTGAGGATGGTACATGGGTTGCCTCTGACACCAATGTTGAGTATGGTACTTGGGTTGACTTTGACAACACTTTTGAGGATGACACTTGGGTTGACTCTAACAACACTTTTGAGGATGACACTTGGGTTGACTCTAACAACACTTTTGAGGATGACACTTGGGTTGACGCTGACAACACTGTTGAGGATGACACTTGGGTTGACTCTGACAACACTGTTGAGGATGGTACTTGGGTTGCCTCTGACACCAATGTTGAGGATGGTACTTGGGTTGACTCTGACACCAATGTTGAGGATGGTACTTGGGTTGACTCTGACAACACTTTTGAAGATGACACTTGGGTTGACTCTGACAACACTTTTGAGGATGACACTTGGGTTGACTCTGACAACACTGTTGAGGATGACACTTGGGTTGACTCTGACAACACTTTTGAGGATGGTACTTGGGTTGACTCTGACATCACTTTTGAAGATTGCACTTGGGTTGCTTTCACCTCTTCTTCAGTGGAAGGCATAGGGCTATTCACTAACCAAACAGTTGAGGATGGCACTGTGTTAGCCACTGATATCACTGTTGAGGATGGCAAAAGCGTTATCTCTGACCCAACGGTTGTTGATGATGGCACTGGAGTTGCAACTGACCCCACAGTTGAGAAGGGTGCTAGGGTTTCATCTGAATCCACTGTTGAGGATGGTCCTAGGGCTGCCTTTGACCCTGCTGCTTGGGACCACAGTATGGAAGTTGGCACCAGGGTTGTTAATGATGACACTGGAGTTGCCTCCGATTCCACAGTTGAGGATGGTGCTAGAGTTGCATCCGATCCTACGGCCGAGGATGGCATAGAGCTATCTTCTGACCCAAAGATAGAGGATTGCATTGGAGTTATCTCTGACCTCACTTTTAAGATTAACACCATTGTTGCATTTGACCCCATTGTCGAGGTTTGCAATGAGGTGGTCTCCGATTCCGTGGTAGAAGATGAAACTAGGGTCGTCTCCGATTCCGCTGTTGAGGATGGCACTATAGTTATGTCTGACCCCTTCATCGATGATGGCACTGACGTCACCTCTGGTCCCGTTGTTGGGGATGACCCAAGGCTATCCTCTGACTTCAATGTTGAGGATGGCATAGACACAGAGCTTGCATCTGATCCCAAAAATGTAGTTTTCGATCCTTCTGCTGAGAATGTCATATGGCTGTCCTCTGATGCCACTGTAGAGAATGGCATTCGACTAACCTCTGACCCTACGATTGAGGTTGGCACTGGAGAAGCCTCTGAGATAGCAACTGAGATAGCCTCTGATCCTGCAGTTGAGAATGACACTAGAGTTACCTCTGACCCTACGGTTGTGGATGACACAGGTATCGCCTCTGACCTGACAGTTGAGAGAGCTCGCGTGACCTCGGCCCTCAATGGTGCTACCTGAGTGTCTTCCTGCCTTGGAGATCGAGGTTGGATTATTAGCCCATGTATGCATAAAAATCTTACTGCATAATCTTCACATATGCAACATTTGCTTTGCAAACGATTACTGCATTTAAACCCGTCTAAATCACAGTGTAGGAATCGATTTTTTCCTTCCGTAAGTCTTCTACCATCCACTGTTCTGCATTCCACATCCAATGGTCGTAAACCAAATGGACAAGGCCACTAAATTTAATGAAAAAAGGAGTATTAATGTTTTAATCAATAAAAAAAATAGTTTGGGTTTTAAACCTACTGTATGATTACCACTCACATGCTGACCAGTTATTGTCTTTCCAATGATTTCCACATCTCCATCATCATATGGTCCGTCCTGATTTAACCATGTAGACCATTGAAGATTCAGACACTCATAATCTATTATGACAAAAAACTATTTTAAAGAAATTCAACGAATTTGACGTGTGACATTGCAAGAACAGTTATAATGATATCTAGCTTGTTTGCTCTACTTACCCCAACATAAAAATCTTATTTGAACTACTCCTTCAAGAGGTGCAGAAACGTTCTTAACGAAAGGACATGCTGTATAATTTTTATTTAAATTAATTGCTCCTGGGAACAGTGCTTGGCATTCGTTGCTTACAGGTACTACACAGGATTCCTGTAATAACAATAAAAGCAATTGATTTCTACATCTACTCTGTATATGCCATTGGAATAATTAAGAAATACATGCATATGCTTACTATTTTGTGATTATTTGCAGTTGTTTTAGCATAACGTATTAGGTCAGCGTGAGAATGTGACATGCTGTTTATGACTGTGAATGGGCCTACTGGGATCCATTTGGTCCACTTTAAACATACACGTCCTGTGAAAAAAAAATAGTTTTAAATATCCAAATACTACTAAATTGTGAAAATGTAATTTATTTTTACCAGTCTGTAAACATTCTACATGGGATTCTATTCGAGGATGAACTACCTTAAAAATGAAATAATTTATACATTTAAATGATATATACAGTAATAGATACAGGTCTAGATTATAGTTATTTTAACCCAAAAAATGCATTAAATTGCAAATACCTTAAACCGATCACGCTGGAGATAATTAGGCTTGCCTTCTATTTGAAGAAGGTAAATTATCAAAATAATTGCACATTGAATTCTAATTTTCATTATTAGCAATAAAATGTTAGTAGAAATTAAAAGATTAATGAAAGTAAAGGCAAACTTCTTCACATGGAGAAGGGCAGTGACCTAATGCCGTTAACTACAAATTGACAACACCGAGGAAACCTTCGGGCTTAATCTGTTAGGATCTTTGGATATAAATTTTATATTTTAACCAATAACAAGGTAAATATGGTATCATTATGCAAATAAGCTAGTAATTAAATTTTTCTATCTAATGTTTACCTTGGGCTATTTATTTAAATAAATTTCAATGGATTGACATTGACACAATAGGCGAATTTTGGAATGTGTTACGTACATGTACATGTAAAGTAATATACAAATTTTGAAAAAGTCAGTAAATTTAGCGCTAGTGAGCTTATGATTATCTCAACACAAGGTTGGAATTGATGCATAATGGCAATTTTTGCTAATAAAAATACTTCTAGGAAGCATAAATTCCATGATAAATTTAGAAAATCAACATCTTTTAGCGGATAAACATGTAAGCTACATGCATTTAATTTTAGATACTAGATAATTGCTGGAACGATTCAATCATTGATACAACTGTACATGTCCACTGTATATGCAATTTCAGCAGAATTTAAGAGTACGATTGTTTAAATGCATGCTCAACAAACATGCAATTCCATTAATGCATGTACATTAAATGTATAGCTATGTAATATGTACATTATATGTATATAATCTTTACGATAGCGCTTGCAATTTATGTTTGCAAACATAAATTTCCCAATAAATCATATCTGAAATTTAATCTGTATATTGCAAATTGGATTTGCACTGACTTCTACATCACTCAATCTTTGATCATTTTTTATTTCTCGGATATAGAATCATATTTCACATATTTTCACTTGTATCGGTGAATATTTCAAGAAACTGGTAGAAAGATTAAAAAAAAATACTTAGTAGTTTATAGTTTTAACAAATTAGAAAATTACTACAAGTTTTAATACACGTTAATTATAGGTTTTAGTTTTGTTATGGCGTAATTTAGCATCAGTCATGGTAAATAAATTAGATTGCTAGATTCTGTTAATTAGTAATGGAAATTTTTTTAGTAATTATCAACAAATAAATACACGAGTATATTGACATCCAACTGCAATTTGATAAATGGCTTTGACACTTATTAAACTCATTAACAAAAACGAGCAATTCTACATTGCATATATACAATAAATATATATTGATTTAAAAAAATATACCTCTAAGACGATATTTTTTTTGTATTGATTTGATTTTGAGAGTTTAATTGATTGTTACTTATGGAGTCAACAGGTTCTGTTCCCAGTCCTCTAGCTCCCCTATAAACAGGTGAAATATTAGTAGGATGGTGGCGATTGCCTAGTGGTACATTAGGACGATGTTGTGAATGATAATTTTGATTGGTACGTGGCATACCGAGATGATGGTTATAACGTCTTGAAGAATCCGAAAAATGTGCAGATTCAGTCTGATAATAATATTGCTGATTAAAAGAAGGATGGGAAGGACTTCTTGGGGGTAATGGAATATTAGGATTTCTACCACGATAACCTGGTGGTGATGACCAACTATATTTCTTAAAGTATCTTTGTCCACTATGGACTGGTGTGCGATGATGAGTATTATAACGAAGAAGAGCATCACGACTCGGATTAGCATAATTAAATCTTTGGCCAACTTCTGGAACTCGATGATATTGAGCTCGATTCGGTAGATGACCAGGCAAGTATCCATCAGAAGGTCTATGTGGTGGTCCATAAGGACGGATAAAGTTTCCTTGATGACCATACTCTTGCTTAGCAGGAAAGTCCACGGTTGAGTTTTCGGCTACAGGAGGCTTGGATTGAATTATTGGTTTTCCAGGAGGTTTTTGGTAATTGTCACGATTCCAATATCTGTTAGAATTGTCAATGGGCAATTTTTGAATCGGTAACTCTGGAGCTTCTTGAAAAGCAGCCACGTAAGTGACGGTTCCATCAGCGGAAGAAACGTAGGGGACATAAATGACGTTTCCATCTGGACTGGATATAGGGGAAAGGTAAGAGATGCCTTCATCCGCCAAAGGAACATAGGGCACATAAGATCCGTCAGAAACTCCAGGAGGAATATAGGATCTGGCCGCATCTCCTGCAGGAACATAAGGAACGAAATTCGTAGAACCATCCGAATTCTGATAGTTACGTGGTTGAGGATAAGGGATTTGAGGTCCAGAAGCTGCTTCAGGAGGAAAGTTGTACATGTAATTAGCAATGTCCTCTTCAGGTACCATAATATAGTCATAACTGTTAGGAATGAAAGAGTTAGTTTCCAGAGGGGGGATATAGGGGTCGTAGGGATAAGATTGATAATGAGGAATTGTATTATAGTGTGGAGGGTCTTTGGCAAAGGTGAATGGGCCATGAGACATTACTCCTTCAGCAGGGACGAAAGGTCCAAGAACCTCCAGTCCTTCAGCAGGAACATAAGGGCCGTGGACATCAAGCTGATCAGTAGGGACAAGAGGCCCAATTGGCTTTGCGACAACTGGTACAGGATCGACGGATATTTTTGGCGACATAACTCTTGGTTCGGGCTTGATCAAATCCAGGCCCATGGCGGGTTGGGATTCCAAGTCATCCACCTCAATACTGGGATAGGATTCCTCGGATTCCTCCTCCTCCACAAAGACTGGATGGGATTCAATCGCTTCCTCCTCAGCGACGGGTTGGGATTCCACGGCTTCTTCCTCAATGACGGGATGAGAATCCAAATCAACAACAGGATGGGATTCCACGACATCTTCCTCAACGACGGGATGGGATTCCAAATCTGCAACAGGATGGGATTCCACGAGTTTGTCATCGCAGAGTGAAGATTCAGCAGCTGAGGGATGAGATTCCACAGCTTCCACCTTAATGGCAGGATGAGATTCTACAGCCTCCACAGCTTCAACTTCGATAGAGGGATGAGATTCTACAGCCTCCACAGCCTCCACTTCAATGGAGGGATGAGATTCTACAGCCTCCACTTCAATGGAGGGATGGGATTCTACAGCCTCCACAGCTTCCACTTCAATGGAGGGATGGGATTCTACAGCCTCTACAGTTTCCACTTCAATGGAGGGATGGGATTCTACAGCCTCTACAGTTTCTACTTCAATTGAAGGATGGGATTCTACAGCTTCCACAGCCTCCACTTCAATTGAAGGATGGGATTCTACAGCCTCTACAGATTCCACTTCAATTGAAGAATGGGATTCTACAGCTTCCACAGCCTCCACTTCAATTGAAGGATGGGATTCTACAGCTTCCACAGCATCCACTTCAATTGAAGGATGGGATTCTACAGCTTCCACAGCATCCACTTCAATTGAAGGATGGGATTCTACAGCTTCCACAGCCTCCACTTCAATTGAAGGATGGGATTCTACAGTTTCCACAGCATCCACTTCAATTGAAGGATGGGATTCTACAGCTTCCACTTCAATGGAAGGATGAGATTCTACAGCTTCCACAGCCTCCACTTCAATGGAAGGATGATATTCTACAGTTTCCACGCCTTCCACTTCAATGGGGGGATAGGATTCCTCTGGTAAAGGAGATAGAGGCTTCATAACCTCAATTGGCATAATGAGAACAGGGACTCCTTCTGGAATGTCTGATTCTGGAATGATGGGATCGTTGACATCATCCTCAAAAGTTCCAGAAGGATTGTAGGCAATGGGACCTTCTTCAACCGGTATAAATGGTCCATAGAGTGTAGGGACATCATCTCCAGGAATACCTTGACCATAGTATTCAGGGACTTTATATAAAGTGTCAATGGAGCCTTCGGAGGAGGGAACTTTTTCTAATGGGATGATACGAAAGCTTTCAGATTCATCTTCCTCAGAATCTAGGGATTCGTAGTAAGCTGCATTATCATCCAAATCATTAATAATTTCTTCTGAGGTTTCGGGGACAGTGTCGACTTCTGGAAATAATGGATCAACTGATTGTATTGCAATATCCGGTTTAAGTGGGACATCATCCGGGTTGAAAACTGACTCTTCACTTTCTAGATAATGCAATTCGACGACTGCCCCTGTTTTTGTAACATTGGTGACTGGACTGTCTTGTATGCATAAAAATCTTACTGCATAATCCTCACATATACAGTGTTCCTTTTGCAATGCATTGAAACACTTAAATCCGTTTAAGTTGCACTGCATCAACCTGTTTGTGGTTTCAGACATGACTCTGCCATCAGTGACCCTACATTCAACATCCAAAGGTCGTAACCCAAAAGGGCAAGGCCACTGTAATAAAAAGAAACAAATTAAACAAATTTTAATTTATGCGTTCGTATTGTTTCAATTTGAGATCAAATATCGCATTGCATTTTAAGTTTAATACAACTAGCACATGATTTAAAACTAGGTCATTTCTTGAAAACAATTTGAATGTCAAGTCATTGAAATATTTTCAACAATTTCAATTTTATATTTTATAATTTTATGGGTACTTTATGATACTATCAAAAATCGACATTGTTTTTAATGCTACTGCGCAATAAATTCTCATTTGTTATAAACTTTAATGGTTTTGTGTGACAATTAATAGCATTTTAATCCTCATTGGAATAACTCACATCAGTTTTAGTAATAGTTTCCCCAATAATTTCAGCATCCCCTACGTCGAATGGTCCATCATGATTATACCATTTACTAAACTTCACATGTTTGCAGTGGGGATCTATAAATAAAACACATTGAGGTGATTGAGGTGCTTATGGAGCTGTAAAAACCTGAAAAAAGCACTTTCAATAAAATACTAAGAATTACGCACCCCAACATAAAAATTTCATTCTTACTAATCCTTCACGAGGTGCAGATGCAGATTTAATGTATGGACACGCTGTATAAGTTTGATTTGGATTAATTTCACCATGAGTCTGAACTTGGCAATCACTACTCACTGGTACAGAGCAAGTAGCCTATAAAAATGCATTGGTACATTTTAGATGCATCAATGGAATTCTTGTGCAATCTATCGCATATCGATTCCCTATAGCTAAACTTAATAAATTCACTACTTACTATTTTATGAAAACTTGCAGCGACTTTTGCCAAGCTGATTAAACTGGCATAGGAATGTGGAATTGGGAGTAATTCGTTTGGAGCCCCTAGTGGTATCCATTTTGTCCATTTCAAACATGTGCACTCTATTCACAAAAATTAAATTGATTTATAATTCTACATTAGTGCTTACTTGACATTTCTAATTATTGAATTTGGGTTTGATGCAAGGGATATTGATGTAATTTTCAGAGGAATTTTGAGAATATTGTAATTTTGAGAATTGTGAGATATTCCAGAATTCAATAATTTTTCGATAATTAAACATTACACCATGGAATAATAGAAATATCAAGTTTTAGAATAGTTAAAATTATGATTGAAACAAATTTAGATGTTTCTTATGAAACATCTGAATTTTTGCTTACCTGGATGTAATTGTATTTCCTGTCGCTTAGAACGATTAACCTTAGGAGAAGTATTAATATTCAATTAATGTACCTTGTAAAATATTAAATGAAAAGAAGTTGCATGCATAATTTCTTAAATCTTTAGTAGCAGTTTTGTCAAAATGTGTAGGAAATTCCTATTGCAAATTGACCAAGAGCCTCCGAAATTGCATACCGCATAAATAACGTAATCATATCCTTTCTTTATCTTTCAAAAAACACTTAGAAATGCATGCACATGTAAATAACAACGAAACAACGTAATACCTCTAAATCACTTTCATGAAGATGATAATTTGGGATTGCGTGTGAGCAATGCAGAAAAAATATAAAAAATACCACAAATTGAATTCTAGTTCCCATTGTAAATTAAAAATGGACCTGACATGAATGGGAACATCAACCCACTGAAAAATAGAGTTTTGAAAACGCACCTAAGTAAACATCTATGCTAAATTATTTCACAAGAAAATTCCTAGTTTGGAATTTATAAACGTCATTATTATTTTATAGCCAATGATTGGTAATGTGCAAAGGTCGTTTTCACATTCTTTCAATGATCAAAAGCGGTTTTAATCGATGTAAATGTACAGTATGTAAATTTCATATAATTAAATGGGGAAAGTGCATTTAATCGGCTATTGATATTCCGGGGTCGAAATTAAGAATTTTTTTATACTTATAAATACGATAAATGAAAGTGGTTAATTTTTGTTTTTAGCATCTTTGAGGATGCGTGCAACTCAAAACTTAAGGTCACATGCACTATCATGTACTGTACATGTAATAAGATGCACTTCTAAAATAGACCTTTTAAATCTCCTGTTTCCAATTAAATCTTTCATCAGTTTTAACTAGAACATAAACAAAACATCAATTCATTCACTTCCTTGTTTACAATATAAAACAGACCATAAACATTGATTGATTGAAAATGTATTTTATTGTAAATCATATTCCTGGAATCAATCATTGTGCGTGTATAGGCTTATTAATTATTTTCATACATGTACAGTGTACATCATGTAAATTCTTAAAAAATGATTATTTATCAAACATTTCACGGTAAAAAGATAGGGCTGTATCTTTCAAGCCCTCGAATCCTTCAAGACCACACTTATAACCGGAAACCTTACAACCGAATTGCAGTGCATCTTTAAGGTCGTGACCTTTATATAAGGCGTAAATAGTACTTGATAGAAATGTATCGCCTGCTCCTAAAGTGTCAACAACTTTTGGTGGATGATTAGCAGATGCTTTAATAACTTCCCCGTTTGGTGCTTTTGCAATTGCTCCTTCGTCTCCCCATGGGATTATTACGGTTGCCCTAATAAATTCCATTAAATAAATGTATACATCAGTTCAATATATGCTTTTGATTATGCATCAAGAACATTTGAACATTATTACCAAAAACTATTCATTTTTTAACTCTTCAATATCTGTTCAAACTCAGTAATTGAATGGGCATGCATGTTCTCAACAACGTAAATGAAATTAAGTACAAAATTACATTTCAGGCATTACTTACCCTTTTTTCACAGGCAGCCAAAAATTGTTAACGGCATCCTCCTTCGTATTCAGCCCTTTTAATTTCGCTATTGCTTTATTGACAAACACATAATCGGCAAATGGCGTCAACGTCTCATGATCAATATCCAAAAACTCCATCTCCAAAGAAATCGTTATTTTTTCATCTTTTGGTTTATCAACATTCCAATCTTGAATGGCTTTCATCATCTGCGAATATTCTTCAGGACATCTTCCCTAGAAAACAATCTTCGTCAATACATGTCGTTTAAAAAAGATGGAAGCACGTGTGGTGAATAATTTCTGCTAGAGAGTCGCCATTTTGCAATATGGCCGCCTCTAAGAATATTTTAATAAAACGCTTTCTTCCCATCAATTACATAATAAGAAAGTCTTTGTTGGCATTCTAACGTACATCTTAAGACACATAAAGTTCAGAAACTAATACTGTGCCCATACATAACAGATTATCTTATGTTATTTACTTCAAAATGAATCCACTTGTAGCGTTTCAAATCCAATTTCTTGAAATCCTTAATATTGACTTCTGGAAGATTCCTAAATAAATATGGTATAGCTTCAGGATATAAATAAATACAAGGACACAAATAATTCTCAACGAAAATTGTACCCTTTATGATGGATTATTGTTCTGGTACCAGTCTCGGAGTTCACTATGATGTAAGAAAATGGACATGTACAGTTTCGATAGTAAATTGAATTGCGAATGCTGATGCCATGATCATGGAAATCCTTAAGCAAAAAGCTACAAGAAGGAAATAATACATATTTAAGGACACCGCTTTAATAAACAATTGTAAGATATAACTAACATAGTCTATTCACGGTCAATTTTTGATTGACGTCCGGTTTGTCAACTCATGCTTATCATTCCAGTATGGCAAGGTGTTGGTGAATAATTTACTAGTTAACCATAAACCATTTAAGATTTTTTTGCACAACATTCACGGTCAGTTTTGGCCTGCCATCACTCCAGAAATTCAAACAGTCTATACTGATTGGAAATAGCGGTCTGTCATGCCCTGAATTAATCAAAAATTGATCGTGTAGGCCATCCAGCTTAAACATAAGCAGCATTAGCAAAAAAAATGACCTTGTGTAGTGGATATCTGCTTCCTTTTCCGGTTCCAAAACAAAAGTTGCCATGCATTCACAAGGGCAATGTAGAAAAGACAGTATAGTGCAGTCGTTACCAGCATTACCACCACGTTGCCAGCGTTGACGCAACCCACTTTAAAATATATAATTTAAACAAAGCGTTAAATATAAATTAGCCTGATGAATTTCATGTTGAATCAAAACTCATATTACACAAGTTCTTTGAAAGTTATTCTAGCTTAGCAATAGTAAACACTAAAATGTAGTGACAAGTGAGACGGGCTCCTTATGGAAAAAAGTGATTGCGGACAATTAATGTTTGCAAAATGTCTGCAATCAATTGGCAATCATTTTTTTCTATAAGGGGCACTTTATTTCAACATTGCATTATTAATATATTTTCTTTACTTTTTAAATTAACCCTTTCACTATAGCATTGTGAAATAATTGTCCTATAATCTGAAATTTTGCATATATTGTCTATATATGCATCAACTATGATATTTTTTTTCAGAATTTTTCTACAAAAATTAAATGGGACAAAATGACAGAAAAACGCATCACAAATATTTCATATGATTTTCGTGTAAAATTGATTTATTAATGCAATTTCATTAAACCATGAGTAATTGTTTGGATTAAATAGCATTTAAAATAGTTTAACCGAAAAGGTTTTTTTTTAATAATTTAGAAATAAAAACTTTTAACATAAGCATTGTAAAAAAAATCTATCTCTCATTCCTTGCTGTGTCCACATTTGTGGACATCCACCAGCAATGGGCATGCAAGACGACTTTTGACACATAGTGTAAAAGCGTCAACCATCCAAGAGCGCTATATAAAGGGTTACAACTTAGGTCACTTACCTAATAAGTTCGTCTTCTTGAGGATATCTTTCAGCAGTAACTACTAAATCCACGCAAATGAGACCGATGCAGAGAATTTCTGCCGGCTGTTGTACCTCAAGAGCACTCATTTTCATTCGTAGTAAAACCTAAACACAAATACCAAAGCACCCTGGCTGCTACCTGGCAGGTGTTACCAGTCAAAAGAACCTGCAATTTGGGCGCCAAACTGGTTTTCCCACGCATTAGCAAGCAAAACAGGAAATACACCCTTGCAGTTTAATGGCGCCTCTAGATAGCAGTCAACGTCAACGATGCCACATGCAAACAGAGGCTTTAAGAGCAGAAATCTTCCTCCATTTTGCAATGGAATAGGTCTACCGATTTAGTTTTTTTTTTATTGAGCTGAGAATAGCAAGTGTTGGTCACGTTACTAGACAATGCCACGTGCCATAAAATGCGCGCGCAAGTTCAAATTCAATTCCTTCTTCTTGTTCCTAAAAATATTAAAGAACACTTTTGCAAATTTTTGCATTGGTGGGCTCTTATTTTAGGTTTAAGTATTTACGAATATCAATTAGTATAGAAGTTACTGTAGAAAACATGAAAGCAAGCCTGTTTATGGCTATAATTTTTGTGTGGATTCTAAATAACCAGGTATTTTGAGCATATTTTGTTATTGATTTGATGTAGTTTGTGATCTTTAACCTCATGTTTAGGCTGAAGTCAACTGTCAGAGAGGAAATCGAAATTTAAAAGACAAAATGTTGATTTCACCACAAAGGCATAAGGCGAGCACCTATTTTGCATTCATTTATAATGTATTTTAACTAAAACAATTCCATCATATTAATTTCGTAGCAATGGGGTACATACAATACATAAAAGCGTTAAAATCCCATGCTAAAAGACCTATTCTTAAATGAAAGATGATTTAGTTTATATCTTATATTAGTTTGTATCTTAAATCTAGAAATTAAGTGACAAATTAATTAAATTAGTGATTATAATAGTCACGTTCATTCATATGCTAAAATACCTACTCTATTTAGTTCATCAGTGTAGATTACATCAAGGAAGTAAGTGATTCTATAATGGTCACGTTTCTGTGAATTCCAGAGACATTTGCATTATCCCAAAAACCATAAAAGAGAATATAGTAAACAGATTCAACCTAATATGTCGAAAGGACCATTTTCTCTTGGAATGGAAGAAGCAGTGTTCTTTAGGAAAAATTATTTTCGAGAAAATGACAATCATGAAAAGAGACTTGTACCGGACAAGAATTATAATGATGTCCAGCTTAGGGCACATAAAATGAAATACATAAATGGACATCGCATTGTTCCTCATCATTTGGAGCACTATGAGGTGCTTAGTATGCATTTACAAAGGCTAGATTCTAGTTTAATACAACAAACATTAAACTAGATTTTAACCATTTATAGGATTATCTAATGAGCTTTAAGTAACTTTATGTCAATTTAATTATCATTTTTTAGCCGACCAATGATCGACCTGAAGGCTATATTGGCATCCATTATAAGTATTTGGCAAATGATTCGTCTGATGAAAAGACTACTACGAGTTAGTGATTTTTATATCTTATATATCATTTCCAAATATTACAATTAATTAAGCTACAGAATTCATCAGTTCAAATCCCTAAACATTTATTACAGGCAGTGGTATACGTGGCAAAATTCAAAACTTTGGTAATCAAATTAAAAGATTGTTTGACAAGCTAAAACCAAGACAAAATGGTGAGTAAACGATAGGAACTAACTTTTTTATGCAACATATTGCTTAAAAATCAATAGTGATTAAATAAAAATACAAAAATTGCTGGTTATTGGCGTTCAACTTTGACCTCATATTGAATTTATGCTGAAACCCTAAATACACAAAAAATTAGTTTTCTGATGTTGAAAAAAACGAATGGCTTGATATATGTCAAGAATTATATTGTTAAAATCAATCTTTTAAACGACAATTAAGCTTCATTTTAACTATAAAATACATATTTTATGATAATATTAATATTAGCTATCATGAAATACAAGATAAGCTGATATGGTTCAGATGTCATGCCAACAATCTAATCGGGTTTTACTGTTTAAATATGTATTTACAGTGGAAACTGAAACAACATCGACAGAGTATCCAAAACTTTTTAAAAGAAGTGAATTTGAATTAATACCAAAATGGGAACCTGCAGCTAAAAAGCCATTGTCATCTATTGCTGATCGAATGATGCCATATGAGAATGATGAAAGTGAATTTATTAATAGATTCATTATACCACGCATAGCTCAATTAAGTCTCCATGAAAAAGCTTCAGGGAAATTCGATACAAATATCCACATCTCTTGTGAAAAAAATGCAAAAACACAACATATTCAGTGCAAAAATTCAGAAATCAACATTCTTCGCAAAGAAGAGAATTCAGAAGTACATTCTAACCATGATTCAAAGACTAGAATTTTAAAGATTTCGGCAGAAAAATACAATTATCCCAAATTCAGGCCTCTAATACCAAAAAATAACGTCCATTCTATTAACCAAGCTTGATTTAAGGCTTTTTTTTTCAAAATTTTCATAAGGTATAAAATTAATTAACAATAAATAAATATATTTGTCATATATGTAATGGTAATGAATTTTGTCAAATATTCAGGGAAGGAATTAAAACTTCTCACGTAATAATAAATTGAGATAATAAACATGTTTATCAGAATTATTAGTAAATTTCAGTTAAAAACAGTTAAATAGATACTTATTAGATTAGCTATTGAATTTAATGGAGATTATGCTTAACAATGCAGGCATTATAAACTATAACTCAAATTGATACTAAATTTATGTAGCATGTAAAATAAAATTATATTAAAGTGTAATTGAAAGCTATATGTCAATTAACACATTTTCCGAATATAAGTACACGTATTTCATTTTTACGTTTGACCCTTATGACATTTGAATAGCTATTTTATATGCAGGAAGCATGCAAAATACATCACCAACAAACCATCATTTACAAGCATTTAAAATGAAACCCACAATAAAGTAGGATTTCCTCTCTCTATGTTTTCGTTATGAAAACAAAATAATATATGATGGGAGATTGAAGTTCAGATTATGCGAATATCTGGTACCATTAAATGTGAACTCTTGCATAGATGTAAAGGTAGTCGTGTGTTTACTACCTATGCCAGGAAACTACGTGCACAAAGACAATTAAACGGTCAATTATTGAATAACAAAATGTGCGTTTCCTTTGCAATGCTTCAACGCCCAAAATCAGACCCAACCTCATCAACAAATACGTAAATAAACCACGTTTTATTAAAACAAAAATGCTTTCACAACTAAACAAAATAATTCAACTTGGAACACAATAGGTTATAGTTGTTCTGGAAAATAGCCATATCCCGTAATATTTTCATTTAAAATAAACGGGTGAAACGGCCTACTTCCGCCTATAGAAAATTTTAACACCGTCATCATCTGGTTTTGTGTACCCTAAATACATGTACTTGCTATCGTTTATGTAGGTAGGCATGTCCTAAATTGATACCTGTAGCTTATTTTTAAAAATGTGAGGTAAGATTTAACGAAAATTACTTACTATGAATTTACGAAAGGCCATACGAAAGGCTTGTATATTGATTACGATGGTAGCTAGAAGTCAACTTTAGCCGGCTGTGCTATTTTCTAACCTCGACATGAGCAATTAGAGCTCCTAACCTAACTTTCAGTATCTTGGGGAGGGATTATGACATAACTTGACTTAACATAACCTTCGGTTTACAGGGATTTCATTTTTCTTCAGTTCAATTTTAATTAACTCCATTTTTTTCTCATTTTAATGTCAAGCCTGCAATTTAAGGCTAAAAAATAGCACAGCCGACTATAGTTGACTTTCACCATTACCATTCAAGTTTACAATATGCAAATGTACATGTATGTGAAATGAAATTGCTGTTCTCAACCATATGTCAAAACATCGATCTGCTGTAGAAAAACACATAAATATTGCATATTTTACATGATAACAGTATTTTAACATGACTTAAAATTGTAACCAGGAAATTGAATATTTATGATCAAGCAAGTGTTTAAATAAGTTATAGTTAGGAGCAAAAATACCTATTTTAAATCTTCATGTTCGTATATAATGGATTATTGTGCTACCAAAAATAGGTAATAGCATGTACGTTTCGAGGATTAAATAAATATGAATTAGATACTGCTTAGACTGGGAAGAAATTAAAAAAAAATGTTCTCTGACATTGTCGTGGTCAAAATTGCATTTGCACACTTCACTACATTTCCTAAAATACACCTAGCCTATATGCGAACTTAAAAAACTTGGTAAATCACCCCTACTGTTTTATTAGCTGAATAAACTGTTTTCCCAGAAGTCCCTCCATATGCCATTTTTCTCTATTCCATAAACCTAAAAATGGGATAAAATTCATCCATAAACATTAGCCCAACCAGGGTGGAAGACATTGAGCACACGATGAGGGTAGTACAGAAGTTCAATGTAACTTAGTGCACATATAGATGCCCTTATTGGCAGCAATTCACCTGTAACGTGACGTCTAACCGAACGAAACTTATAACAGCAGGATTTTTCCCTTCGATTGTCACACCTTTGCAGGTGAGTCACACGACCTGGTACCAACACATCACAAGGAATATCTTGAAACGCAGAATGGGAAGTAGAAATCAAACATGCTTTTTCAATGCTTCCATTGCAATTGAAGTCTTCAATTTTCAGTTTTATATCTACCAGCAAAGCATTTCCCATCTGATAATTATAAGGTAAGTATCTTTTGTTACTTTTCTGGATTTCTAAACAATTTCAAAATTGATTTATAAAAAAATCGTATATGGGAAATTCAAGTATTGGAGATTCCAACATGTTTTAACAAAAAAAAATGCCCATTATCAGGATAAGTGATGCCACAAAGCGGTCATAGATTTAAAATGATTGTGATACAGAGAAAAATAGATTTAAGCTTTTATTTAATTATATTAAACACCGTTGGTTCAAAGTAAAATAAATTTAAGTAATGACACTATGTACATTTCAGGACAAGCTGTCGTTCAAATTTCTGATTAGTATAATGAATTGCAAACAGTTTTCTTATCTTGATTGCACTGTTACTAATTAGATATATAGGCATTTTCAAGTGCTTTAGATAATTAAAATCTTCCTTATTATTAATTAGAACCTAAAGTTTTACTCAAACAATACATTAAAACTTTCTTTAAAAATATAAAGCAAATTTAGAATAATTAAACATGACCTGAACCATTTTTTTTGACAACATGGTTGTAAATTTCGGAAAAATAACGTTTTTACCATTTAAATTGAATATACGATAGCAAGACACGTTAAAGCATGTGCACCACATACATGTAACTAAAAGTTTAGTTTTTTACAGTAAAAACTGTAAATGGCAAACCTCTATAAAGCGATGACCCTGGAAGTAGCGCTAACTCACAGTAGGCACGGTGTGTATGGTCATCACTATACTGAATTAACTTATAAATAACAGAAGTTTTGGTATGGTCCCAATGGTTTGCTATATTCACAGGTTTTGGTGAATCCATTTTGTATTTTTCGGTCTTAACATTTGCGAAAAAGAAAAAAAAAATGTTGTAATCTTCTCTTAATAACATTAAAATAGCTGTTGTCATACATAAAATTGGCCCCACGTTTTATTACTCGAAAAGTGGCTATTTTGTGGTACCACAAACATGTATCTATGTTAAGCAGCATGTCCAAATGTTCTACTTCCTGTAGACTCCCGCTACCATTTCTATTGCAATAGTGGATTTTTTACGACGCCATATATTATGATATTATGCGAGGTACTAGTACACAGTAGCAATAGCGCATATTAAACACCATCGTCGGCATAAATCTCCAGCACATCATTACATGCTTCCTGCTGTACGTGTCTTCTAATAAATAGTTGGTCATTTGCGTAGGCCTCACAGAAAACTTCAACATAACTTAGCCTCTATGCCACATCCCATGATTTTAGGAAAATAGCATGGTTTTTAAGACTAACTGCACCAAGCTAAACTTTGGGCATTATTGAAAATAAATTATGATATACTTGCAGATGTGAAAACTAACTACAGATTTCCAAAAATTCCAGAAACTTCAGATATACAACAAATTTTCTACTTTGTATCCAAACTAAATGCAATGGAATTACAATTACAACAATTAAAACAGTTATACAATTTAAAAAAAAATGAGTTAACTGGTACCGTACCTTCAGTTCTGCCAGAATTTTTTAAATGCACTGATGTCCTTCAAGGTTGTCTTCAGCCTCATAAATTTTGAATAGTGTTCCTATTGTCGATGTCCCATTTTCGATTATGCTGTAATTGTAATGTAAATTAAATTGAAAAAAAGTAAATTTTTATGATAAAGCTTTAATTTCAGCAACATACAAAGTAGAGTACCTGCTCATTGGATGTCTTTCACTTTTAGGTAGACGATTTGCATAAACTTAAATGGACAACATAATATGCAATGGTCCCACAACAATGGACCAAATCAAAGATGCAAAGTGGGAATTGCACGCAGGTGTCAACAGGTTCCACAATTTACGAACTATGTTTATATCTGGGTTCGTTGTTGATGAAACCTGTGGAAAACTGCGTTGAAATCATCGAACTGCAAAAAGTTGGAAAAACAGTTATAACAATTATATTTAGAACTTCAAAAAAGTTGAAAACATGCACACTATCAAAAAATTAAAATAGCGAAATCACAATTTTTTGATTTTGTAAATCTCAACACAATACACACGGTTTAATATTTATGCTGATTATTGTGGAAGTACAAGTAGGGTTCTTATTTTTTTAAATCAGCAATCTATACATGTACAGTATGTTTCATTTTGCAAAAAAAAATGTTTTCTCAAATAATTGGGTGTAGATCAATCCAAGTGCGTAATAAATTCTTTGGTAACTATTGGTACAATTGAGTCTAGAAACACAACATATATATATTTAAAACAGTAATAACAAGCAATACTGACCAATTGCTTTTAAAAAATGTTCAACTTTTTTAACGAGTACAGATAGTTTTTAAAAAAATAAGCCATTGAGTAATATAGTTGAGCAAACGCTTTTATGGAGGCGTATAAAATTTAAAACTTCCATCTCAATGGAAATATGCATATATAGAGCTAATTATATTTATAATTAAATCTATATGCTACAGATCTGATACAATGAATTTTCGATTTTACAATTACACTTTCTAAAGTTAACTTTGGTCCTTATAATGTTGATTTTAAAAAAGTCTCTGTGCAGTATTTTAAGGAATTGTGTGACAATTTAACTCAGATTTTATAAGTCGTTCTATGGGGGAAAATGCATCAGGAAATGTTTCTATAAGGAAAATTACTTTAAATTATTTATTGGAAGAACTTTCTTTACTCCACCAATTGAGAAAAAAATGTTTTACTCAGAATTAGATCTAAAATTCTAAAGGTAAAAATAAAAAATTCTCAAATTACTTTAAATCCAAGAGCTTAAAGATTTCTTTATCTCATTAAAACTTGCTGTTGTAATTCACTTAATCTTCATTAAGAACAATATTATATTGAGATAAAGCAAAACTTTCATTGTTTTTTTTACTGTATAAAGACTTTTTCAAAAATTCGTATAATATTTTTCTATGCCATTCAACTTTTTTACTGATTTTAAAAAGTTATTCTTAAACTAAATTAGAAAATGTATAAGAAGGCCCATAAAATAGTCAAGAAATTAATAAATTTAGCTACAAACATTTTTCCACGTATTATTATAATTATACATTATAGTAAGATTGTAAACATCCAAAAAATGAAAAAGTAAGCCATAAGAAATTTTTATGCAAATCTTTGCTGGCACCCATAACTATTTTTTGAATTTTTCATTATAACAAGGACAACAATGTATAGTATGCATACAATGATACACTTAAGAGTATTTCAAAGTTTCTTCGTCTTTATCTATTTTAATTAAACAGGTTCATTATAGTTCTCTCTTAATAATCTTTAATTTTCAATTGAGAATAAATATAATTATTTAATATTGAAAATTTATCAGCATGACATGGATATAATTCGAAACAAAATTCTTCTTAACTTGAATATAATATATTTTCGTTAAAATAGCTTTACATTATTGTAAGTAATATCACGTGAACTCCACTGATGAAAACGGAATGTTAAAATGTACATCAGCTAGCACCAGGTGGTCAAAAGACCAAAATCGCAGAAAGGTAAGCACATTATATAAGCTTAGATA
>JAQGCC010000410.1:0-38362 GCA_034698905.1 Xestoiulus laeticollis
TATCCACGCGTATCAGCCGATGAGCCGTATCAGCCGAAAGTTTGACGAAAAGGACTTTGACGAACTGTCCGGTCACCGTTCAAAAGTTGTATTGTAATTTGGCCCATTGGTTTTTATTGTTGACAATAGGATCATAGAAAAGCCCTATTGTTTACTACTGGTTTGAAACATTTTAAGTTATTGCCAAATGACCCAGCCAATACAAATCAATAAGATGTCAATAGAATGATAGAAACCAATAAGACCAATAGAATTTCTCTATTATTTAATTTCAATGGAATTTTTGACCAGAAATACGGACGTGTCAAAACTTGGAACCCCCTCCCAGCATTGTGCGACTTCATTTTACATTATAGCAAAACAACAAAACTAAATGTGACTAATTTTTCACTAAAGAGCGAACTAAAATATAATACAGCATAGCTTTTTACCATCCTTGATGTATAAACCCGGCTTTATTCCAAAATGGCTACTCAATATTTCAATATTTTGTACTTGACTGATTAGAGATGATTTATGGAAGATGATTCATTGGAATGATAGCAAATTGATCAAAATCTTCATTTATGAACTCCTCAATTAATTAGCCACCATAATAACTATTATAACAAAGAACTACAT
This sequence comes from Xestoiulus laeticollis, assembly GCA_034698905.1. Lineage (NCBI taxonomy): Eukaryota > Metazoa > Arthropoda > Diplopoda > Julida > Julidae > Xestoiulus > Xestoiulus laeticollis. The sequence continues at coordinate 622 of JAQGCC010000410.1, forward strand.
GCATGTAAAATTAAAAATAAACCTAAACTTTACCTGAATCGAACCTTGACAGTACATACCATGTTAAAGTTTTGTTTTCAAGCAGTGCATTATGGGAAATTAACCCTCGCGCCACATTGCGGAATTTATCAGCGTGAAAATTTCACTTTTCAAAAGCGCTTTAGCTTAAAACTCTATGTTAAATACCCATTGAGTTATAATTTTTGTTTTAAAGTAATGCATTATGGGTAACATTGTTCTATGCGCCACACTGTGGATGTTGTTGGCGTGAAAATAAATTAATTTAAAAGCGCTTTAGCTTAAAACTCCTTATGCTAAAAGCCCATTGATGTTTATTATTATTGTTTTAAAGCATTGCTTCATGGGAATTATTTTTTTAAACATCAAAGCTACTAGAACCGCGAATTTTGAATAGGTAATAAATAGATAAAGACTAAAAATTCACTCTAATTTCGAAATTACGAATGCTAAATCAAGAAAATGTTTACAAATTAAAGAATAAGTTTTAAAACAAACTAAATTCTCTGCTAATTACCAATAATCTACGAAATTTCGAGTTTTTTAAAGATGAATTGTATGTAATTCAAAAAACCCTATTTAATTCCTATCCCAAGTTAATTGTTAGTATTCATGCTTTTATCTACTATTTTTCTTTTCTTTAATTTAGTCTAGCTGTAGTAAAGTTTAGTTGTTTATTAATATATATTCACCGTTTCATATCATACATGTATGATAAAACGAAAGCACCGTGTCCTCATATTAAGCTTATCGTTAGAAAATATAAAAACACGATTCGTTTACCCATGTTCGTGCCTCATGATATGACAATTATTATGAATTATCAAGGTTTGTTTAACACATTGCACGTTTCAATTACAATTTACTTTCGGTTAGGCAGATATTGAAATTACGTTAAAACCGAGTAGCCATTTAACTTTGATAACTAGAAATTCCAATTAAAATTAAAAAGTACCGAAATGAGCTCATTAATTATCTATCATTAAAAATAGGATTTAATTGTGCCACGCTAATTTCAGTTATGTAATAACATAGTGAGATTATAAAGCCTTATTACCTGATGGATTCATATATATTTGGCATGATATTTCTTATTGTTGCTGCAGCTATATTGCCTGGTATGTAATCAAACCTGAATTCTCATTTTAGAATATTGTATATTATTTTATTTTATTGTATATCATTTTAGAAATTTGTATATTATATTAAAACGAGATTAAAACATTAAATTGAAACGAGCTTCAACGAATAATGGAAGTACTTGTTTACATTCGAGCTATGCATTACACATGCAACATTGATTATATGTATTTTATAAAAAAAAATTAGACTATTGGTTAAAAAATAGAACAGTCTTGCCAATGTAATAAACATTCCTAAATAGGTACAGAAGTCACAATGGAATTGACGAAAAACAAAGTAAAGATATTGAACAAATCAAACGATATCAATGTAACTTGCGGTGAACCCTTTAATTTGACTTGTACGATGTCTACTAATAATGCAAGTTGCGTTTGGAGTCGAAAGGGGACAGCTATTAAAGAAGACAATAAAAGATATTCGTTTAATTCAACAACTAAGGATAGTTCCGTGGTTTGCATAGTTTTTGTTCATGAAGCAAACGAGATAGATAGGGGCAACTGGAGCTGTGGAATAAAAGCAAGCGACAAACACGACGGCATAACATCAAATATAGCAGTGAGAGTGATTCCTAAAGGTAATTATACTAATATCAATTATGATTTTTCTCGTGTATGCATACCTTGCTTAATTAAAAATCACACTCATGAAATTAAGCACACTTATTACTGCTATTTTCAAATGTAATAAAACTGAAATTAATTTTAGAATTGCATCCAGTATCGTAGTAAACTAATTTACGGTAGATGAAATAATTTAATCTGAAAGGATATCTTTTAACTTATGTTACAATAGTTTCAGAGACGTCATGTGGAAACGGAACGGAAGATAACATTAAAGGTAACAACTTTCTGGAATGAATTACTTTATTGCTTACCTAAAATATCCCTCAAAACATTTACAATTTTCAAATGTATCATAAGAACTATATACGGAATCGGCATCTTTAAATAATACAACAATAAATCATCATTTAATCTATTTTAGGTGAAGGAAAAACATCAACTGCTGATAATGATAAGCATGGTTAGTTTATTAAATGAAAAACACAAATTATTTAGAATCGAAAGCAACATCTTGAAAACATTTTTAAAATCCTAGATGTATTTAAAAATACAATTTTAAGCAATGTATTTAAGTAATGAACTAAAATAATGAATGTAAGAAATTTCAGAAATGATTGCAATATTGAACATAAATTTTCCTTTCAAATGAATAAAATCCAGGACTTCTGTTACAAAAACTGCAATTGTTTTAAAACTACGGAATTGTCACTTATTAATTCTTTTTAGAAGAAAATGCTTATTACCACGGTAAGGTTATTATTTACCTTTTCATTTAAGATAATACCATGCTGTACCTGTTTATTGGTATTGGTGCAGTCTCAGCCATCAGTGTGATATTTGCATCTGCTACTTGTTATTTAAAGAACAGAAACCGGGATTTAATAAGTTCGTGACATTTAACACTCGATCTATTACTTTTAGTTTCACTCCAAAATATGTTAAATAACATTCCATATTGATTTTATGTAGACAAAAACAATCAACGAAAATCAGCACCAATGTAAGTTTCATTAAAATACAGTTTCATTGCAGAACATACTTGCATGCATCATTAAATAAATTAACTACTGGTTTCTATTTCTGCTTCATAAAGCTATGAGGAAATTTTGGAAACTCCAATGCGTTTACCTGTCCCTGGAACATCGGCTGCATCAAGTTCTTCGAATTTACAAGTTCCTCCAAGTCCTCCACCAAGGATCCAGAAAAGGACTTCTGTAAGAGTAAAAGAGATTCTCGATTTGGAAGGGTATCAAATGCCCGTGAAAAAAGATGGCACTTTGTTAATCCGTAATGGAATTATTATCCTTCAATCACGTGTTGAGGAAAAATCCCCCAGGGAAATTAAACCAAAAATCATTGCAAGTCCATTACTAGGACCAATTATCGAAACACAAGAGACATGCCAAACATCTTCAAAGACCAAACCACAAGTGCCATCAAAACCAATGAAACACAAATTACACTCTTATGAGAATGTTGGTGAAATGCAATTAAAAAATGTCTTTGTTGACACCCCTGAAACATAGATTGCACCATCTATAGTTCATCAACGTCATATATACATGTAGTTTTTATATGCAATAATAGTTGAGAAATTTGAAATTTGATATTTTTATTTCGAGTTTTTACTTAAAGACATATATGTGTATTTTCCTTTTTAGTAATTTGTAACAATATTGAAATAAAATTGAGTATCGCTTTCGCTGTATTGCATTCGTGTTTCCTTATAGATTAGTTACACAAAAGTGTTCACTATAATACTTTCTGCTTACTTTACTTTAACATGTATAATTACAAAATGGATTGAATTTTTAGATATGACTGAACGCTATTCAAGGTTAGTACTATCATGTATAAACACATATCTAAATAAATAGAATTATCAGATATTACTTATATAGCATCCTAACACACGCTTAATAATTTTTGATGCTAATTCCTCCAAAATTTAGAATCTAAAACTGGAGTAAAACTTGGAGTTGATATATAATATAGTAAAAATACAACCAAAATAGCATTTCTAAAATAAAAATACCAAACTTAACTTGGGTAGAAAATTGTCTTTTATCAACCACTTTAAAAAAAGCAGCTAAGTTTCTTTAAACTGCATATACAAATATTTACAATTAAAGAAAAAGTTTCATCATTTTTGATAGTAGCAATAGTAACATCATGATCAATAAACAATGATAAGGAATGATGCATAATTTCGAAAGTTTATTTTTTTAAGATATTAAGTTCAATGCTAAAAAAATTCAATGTAGAAAAACCAATCGATGTGATATTGAAATTCATCTTTAAGACTATATTAATTCAAGCGTTTTAAACATGTAATATGAAATGGTCAAATGAAGGATTATATAGTGTACTCAGTGCATTTAGATTCCAAGTAGCTAATGGATTCTTTATCATTGTATATGTTATTGGCGTTAGTGGCAACATATGCTTCTCGTGGTAAGTAAAATGTCATTAGCGGTTCACTAAAGTCACCTAAAGTCACAAAGTTTAAAATTTTGATGAATTGAAATTGATTTTTCGTTATCTGATTTAATTTTCAAAACTCTCAATTGGAAAAGCAGTTCCAAAAGTTCACATCACCATGAAATCTGAGGCTATCAATGTGACGTGTGGTCAGTCATTGCATTTACAATGTTCGTTTAATGCAAGTGGACATTGTTCATTCCAACGAAACGGATCATTGATCACTTTGGGTGAAAGATACTTTGCCACAGTTGTTCCTTTTACTAGTGAAAACTACACCATAACTACATGTTTGTTGTATGCATCGGAAGCTAATCAACTGGATGTTGGATACTGGACATGTGGGACCCCAGCCAATGATATTCACGAAGGGGCCATTTCAGAAAAAATCCCAGTAAACGTTTATAATGCCAGCAATGGTGAGTCTATTAACTTATTATAACATGTACCAACTATTTATTGATTTAGGTTCGCTTAGAAATTTATTTTGACAAGTTCATTAGCTCCAAAAATGGTAATGTTTACTTTTATAGGATCTAGATGTGACAAAATCTCGATGATGATTGCAAGTTCTGAAAGTAAGTTGACTAATAAAACCAAAAAAATCAAAAAACCTTCATAGTGGTGTTTTTGAAACAACTTCAATCAAGATGGTAAAGACTAAAAATAAAGCATAATGCTACTTTAATTTCAGGTGTATTCCAGACGTACATGCATTACATCATAGGTGGTATCTTATCAATTCTTGTAGTTGTAGCAACTGTTCTGACAACAATTTGCATGTGTAAGAAAAGAAGGATAGCGCTAAAAACATGTGGGATTCGTTCGTTTATTTTTTAGAAAATCTTAAAGCTTTTAATAAATAATAATGTTAATTCGTGAAAATTGATTCATTTTAGCCACAAGACAACAATCTCTCAGCGATGATCATCAGTAAGTACAATATATTTTACAATTTTTTTAAGGAAATTTTAGGACATTTCTTTTTGGGAGATGACATTTTAAACTTTAAAAACAAATTTATAATCTCTTAAAATCGGTGGCTAGACATCTTTAGGAGGGTGTCAAACTCTGGATTGACATATCTATGACATTCCATACTATAATTCTTACGCAGATATGATGAAATTGAAGAAAACTTACAGTCTAGTAATCCAACATTAGCACTACAAATTGGCACGGCGGAAACCTTTATTCCTATAACTGATGAAGACGGTAATGAAATTTCAGTCACCGATTCTGCTTCAGCAGCTAGATTCAGGGATGATTATCGGCTAGTGGCCATCTATCAGCCAAAAGACCAACAACAGTTGCATTATTCTTATGTCACAAACGTTCCAATTGACTTTGGATCGAGAAGATTTCAAAGCGAACGAAGGGTTCCCTTCTACCAAAATGTTAATTCTCATCAATAGGCCCGATCTATGGCGATTTCTATTTTAAAGCATCATCTAGAATTCTAGATAACGAAAGTATACGGCAATTTGTACTGTATATATTTAACGAAATTAAATATGTATATATTACCATCGCAATTTATATATTTATGACTTCACAACAATCTTAATTATCCCTTCGAACTTAAAAAAACGAACCTTAAAACATTGTCGATTTGAAATTCGCGCCTGATATGAAGAATTGCACTTTCTTTATCTGGTTGTAGGCAGGACGCTTCCAAAAGCCCTTGAAAGCGCTTTCACACAATGCACCTACCGTTTTTTTTATTATGGCGCTTTAACTTAAAGTGTTCATTTGAGAGTACAGGGTGACTCGCTAGTTTATTTTATTTTCAAATCATCAATTTTAATCAAAACTAAATAGAACAAATGCTCGTAAATTAATTTTCGAATACAAAAGCTTAGCGAAATCATTTTTCAAAATAGCAATAGATTTTTATTTAAAAAATATGCAATGTTTTCTTTAAGCAAACATGACATGACATTTTCAACACGACATTTTCAAAACTGTTCAGATACCAGCTGTTGTTTTTAAAATTTAACGTCATATTGAGTAAAACTTCATGTCGAAGTACTGAAGGCCATTATTAATCACATTATCATTTCCCTGGTTGGCCATTATTTATTTTGTTAGTGATAATAGTTGAATGATGACATCTAATCCATTTTGAAAGTTTACCTTTAACTAACAGTCTACCAATTTTTTAACTACAATTTGCGCCGTAATTTAATATAGAAAAGGTTCGTCGAATTACGAATTTAGACAATTCCAGCATTTCGAAATTAGATAAATGATAAAAACAAATCATTGTACATGTGATATTTTACTACAAAAATCATGCGAAAATAACTTATGGATTCTTATTATCTTGTCATGATATTGGTAATAATTGGAGCATCGGTTTATGACAGTAAGTAGCTTTCGTAATACAATTTGAATTTATAAACTTTTTCAGAAATTTCACTTTTAATGAAATGTTTCATTGATATGATTTAAGAAACTTAAAAGAGAAAATACAAATCCTGAATTTTGTTTTTTAGGTAAACCCTTTGGCTTGTCCTCTTCAAGCAAAAATTGTGATATTGAAAACAGTTCACAAATATGCCTTATCAATAAATCAGACAATGTTAAAGTAGCCTGTGGTGAACCCTTGAAACTAAGCTGTATATTCCAAAGCCCAAACGGAGCAGTGACCTGCGCCTATTGGAAAAAAGATGATCAAAAGTATTCTGCAACTTCTCTGATTTTCAATGGAATTATTGAATGTTCATTATACATAGCTGAAACTGAGGGAAAACATGGTGGAAAATGGACATGTGGAACAAGGGCAGGTGACGGATACGATGGTGTATTAGCAAACGTATCAGTGAATATCATACCTTCTAATGGTAAACATACACCCCTCATGATATGTACAAAATAACGAAAACACTTGTAACACATACGTTTTTATTTTTTCCGCTGTGAAGATCATTGTATAACTAAAATTCTAATCAGAAACAAGTGTTTTTATTATTTTATATACACCCAAAACGTGCCTTTGGATAGAGATTATGTATTGATGAAATTGTCCTCAGAATTCATAATGTCATTTTTAGGTTCCAAATGCAATATTACTGTCATTTCCAACGGTAAGTGTGTTAGTGTGTCTGTTGCTGTGTTGAAATTTGTAATATAAAAACTGATGTAGTTTAATTACAGTAACACAAGTTCGAGTAAAAAATGAGACAGCAGATGCCGCTGAAAGTTTCAACCCAAGTAACATCGTGAATTAAGCTTTGGAAACTAAATTCGATTACCTCACAGATTTTCATTATCATATTTTAAAATTTCAGACATCAGCAATGGGACCATGTTTATTATCATTTGCGTGATAGCTACAGTTGTAATCTTGCTGGTAACTGCTAAGTTAATCACCTATTTCATGAAACGTTCCAAGACCCGAAGATCCGAGAGTAAACCAAAAAAAGGTAGGTATATTATAAAATCTCATTATCACAGTGATATGGATAACAACAATTGATGCACTAAATTTGATTTCCCATTTCAAAGCTGAAAGTCCATCAACAAGTCATCATGAGTAAGTACAGCGTTAAAGCTTCCAGTGTCATATGTGTGCAAACATGTTAAATCTCAATCTTTTTTTGACAGATATGACGAAATTGACGAGAACAGCATCTTGCCTACAATAAACACCCTCGAAAGCAATGCAGAATTGCAATGCCTTTATTACGAACAACCCATAACTTCTGGAATTCCTATTCACAAGACCACCAATCAAAAACAGAGAAATTCGACCAGCTTCCAAAATAGCTTCAAACTGACCACACTGCCCAGAACTACTGTCGTGCCACATGATTATCATAACATTCAGTCATGAAAGTAAATAATGCATCTATGTATTTTGCAAACACTGTTAATCGAATAAATAAATTTTACAGTAGGCCTATACATGTATGTTGTTGTGATGTTGTACTTCATGGGTATATTAGGGGTAAAAGATCATTTAGAAAATCAAAATGACATGCTTTTCATAAGCTCATACAACTTTCTTACATTACATAGAAGCTTGCAGTGATTGCCAGATAACGGGGGCAAATAACAAAAAAAATAATTTAAAGAAATTATGGCATACATTTCTGCAATATATGGAACTGAACTGTTTGTATCATTTGCTATTGCATAACGCTAGTTTATTTGAGTATCAGAAAGCCATTAATATCAAAAGCATACAGCAAAAAGTAATCAATTACCTTTACATTGGACACATAGACAGTGCAAGGTCACAGTAAATTATCTTGTTGATTATTGGCTAATGCTGACATCTTTTACATGACGATAAGAAGTGCACACATCACATGCCCATTGAAAGTATCCTCTCTAGAATATTGTGTATTTAACTAACTACAGATCATTTCAACGCAAAATTAAAAAGAAAATGTAGGCAGCACATTAAATGGTAAGCAACGCCATTTTATAGAATAAGTGATATAACCTAGGAGAACAACTGGATTTCTTAGATTTTTAAGGCTTGGTAACACAAAATAATAAATATTTTTTGAATTAAAAGTAATTTAAAATATTTTTAAAACATAATTTTGAAATGGAAACAGAAGTTGATAGTGTTGTAAAAAAGGAATCATTAACACAAACATTCTTAGACGTTGTACATTATTTGTATTGGCTTTTCTAGGACATATGTTCGAAGAAAGCACATTTAGAAAACCAATGGATTTACCGTTATCTCTGATGTTATTTCTGACATGTGCAATACTTATCGCAAGCAGTATGTAAACCACACTAGCGTTTGAAAATTAAAATGAACTATAGTTTAATGAATGATTTATAATTGTTTAAAAATATAGATGGTGCAGCAAACAGTTACAGATCAATCAGAAGTATAAAAGAAACCATCGATGTAGTTTGTGGCCAACCATTTTCTATGAGTTGTTATATATTTAACAGCGATGAATGCACTTGGAAACGAGAAGAGACATTTGTTAAACTGGAAAATGAAAGATATTCGTTCAAAAATAAAACAGTTAGCGTTGAATTGACCGAGTGTCAATTTCAATGTTTTAAGGCTGATATCAAGATAGATAAGGGACAATGGACTTGCGGGACATCATCAAACGATGAAACGGATGGAGTTATTTCAACAATTTTTACAGTAAACGTGCTGGATGATTATGGTAAATAAAAATTCACTAATGACCAAAATTCCAATATTGTAAGTCATCTAATTTTTGTTGTATTTATAGGTACAATTTGCAATCCCATCACAACAACTGTATATCCAAGTACAAGTAAATATCTATGTAAAATATACTGCATTTAAAAGTTAATTTCGAGTTTAATATTTAAAAAAATGTTTTATTTCATAATAGCTAAAGAACCTGAAGATGGTAGTCCAAGTAAGTTTCGAGAAAAACTTATAAGTAAAAATCCTTAATCATTATCTGTTCTTTGAAAGTTAGGACCTTTACCATTTCAGTTACACTAAGTAACAATACTTGGATTATCATCGTGGGTGCATTAGCTTCCGTTGTACTTATCCTCATTGTGGCAGTCATAATTTGGATATGTGTGAGAAGGAAAAGACAGGAGCCTTGTATAAAAGAACAGTGTAAAAGAGAATCTAGCATTCATGAGTAAGTCTCTTCCTAATCTCAAAATATATGTCTGAAAGACCATTAATGAACATCTCATCTCTGTATTTCAAAAGATACGAGGAAATTGATGAATCTAGTAGCTGTTTAACAAGACACCCACAAATAAGAACTCCTGTTGGAACATTGCCTGCAATTTGTAAACGTCTTGACAATGATATCGTTGAGTTACAAACACATGACAGAACATCTTTAAGTCCTACAGATTCAGATTTCATATTCAAATTAATTGCCATCAGGAAACCAAATGTGGATAATTCAATTGATTTGACAAACAGCATTGAGTTGGCAAGTTTCAAAAACCAATCAATGCAATCTAGCACCATGCATGCCTACCAAAATATTAGACATGCTCCTCAAAATAATTAAAATTTGTTATGTATGTCAAAGTTTTTATATTAACAAAAATGAAACTAATATACGGGAATAAAAGGGAAAATATGTAACATGTTAGTGGTTGTCGCCATAAGGCTCTACAGTTAAATCTATATTTTAATTGCAATAAATTTAATTAACTCAAAGTAAGTATCAGGTTTGCTTTGTGACTGGAACTAATAATCTCCAAAATTTTCTTGAATTTCTAAGTACAATTAAATTATAAATGAAGTGCTTTAAAATGTATTTTTCACCTGGACATATTACGAGAATTTGTTCAACAATTTTGTCACCATGTAAAGAAGGAAACGAAACATTTGATATTGCAACTGAATCAACAATTTCAAACCAATTTTAACAAATGCGATAAGAAGTTTAATTTACATTAATTTCGAAAGTTGGCAACCTCCCACAAGACCAAAGGTAAAATGTAGTTAAGCAATTATAGTTTCTCAGCTCCGTCTTTAAAGTTATCGAAATATTATTCAGTTTATGTAGTATTAGGATTAGAACTCAAATATATATTTATTCTTATATGATATCATTTTTATGGGCCACATGTAAATTTTATATGCGACTGTGATAATGGCTGCCATTAAAATTATTCAACATGTGAACTAAACTTATGAAATATACCATCATTTATGCAGCGAGAGAAATTTATTAATTAATGCATTCGTTACTTATAATCCTTGCTGCACTTTTGGTAACAGCAGTTCAAGCTTCTGATGGTAAGTTATTGATTAACATAGCAAGGTTTTGGATAAACCATATGTTTAATATATAGAATGTCTTGCTTACTTAACAATATCTATTTGATAATATCACAACCCCATCTCCAGGCTTAGAATACCAAGTAATTCATGTGCCATGTGGTCAACCCTTCACATTGTATTGTTCGATTAACGGAGGCGGAAGTTGTGCTTGGCAAAGAAACGAATCTGTGGTGAAAATGGACGGACAAAGATATTCCACTAAAACATTTTTGCTATACAATGGTATCAACTGCACATTTCGTGCTGCAAAGGCAGAAGTCAGATCAGACTTTGCGAACTGGACTTGTGGTGTATCAGCAAGTGATGTTCACAGTGGAAAAACTTTCAAGAAAATTTTGGTAAACGTGATCCAAAATGGTAAGTTGAATTTACATTTTATCGTCTAGTTCTGGAAACTGTTGGTGTTGAATTCATCAGCGAATTTCAATTAAATATGTTGAAACCCAACCATTTTTTTTCCAAATCACGTACTAGTTACATCCTTGACAGTTCTCTGTGTTACCATAATTTTTGATATATTTGTTTCACGATATCCTTAAATATTTTCATTTCAATTACAGGACCATCTTGTAACTATTTTGAAGGTAGGTTATATTTTATACAATTCCACCTCCATAATAATCTGAAGAAATAAATGCAAACTATCCAAGATGATTTAATGTGAATTATACCATTTTTTTAACGTTTAGATCCACCAGTAACAGAAAACAACACTACTGGTGATGGTAAGAGTATAAATTATAATATGAACATATACATGTATAGTGCCAACCCAATATGTCAATCGTATTGCCAGAACACAATGGATCGAATGACACCCTCTACATAATCATCGGTGTACTGTCATCAATACTGTTGATAGTTTTGCTGATAGCACTAATTTGCTATTTCAAGAAAAGAGGAAAACTTAAGAAAGGTAATGTTAACCAGTGAATTTAATTAAGCAACAGGAAATTTCAAAGTTATGTTATTTCTAATACTTATTACAATACCTTTATTTTTCAGCTAAAAGTCCAACCTCGAGTTTGCACGAGTATGCCAATTCATTTTTTTTAAAATCACACGAGTCACTTTTTCTCGGGATTCTGCAGGGTAAAAAATTCGTTAATAATTAATTTGTTTCCCCAAAATAGATACGAAGAGATCGATGCCAATTATGCCAGTCTACCAAATGCAAATCAGCTCCAGCCAAACTGCCAAGCAATAACTCTAAAAATTGGCAGCACAGAAACGACGATTCCAATTACAGATATATTTAATGGAAATGGCTATGAAATGCCTTTATCCCACGACAAACCAACCTTAAGTAAAGCCGATTCTGGTGCAACTTTTAAGTTAATTGCTGTTCGTCAGCCACCAGAAACAGGCCAAACAAACTCCACTAATTTTCACGATGGATTCCAGCTTCCCAACCAAAAAAAGCATGATTACCAGAATATCAGGAAGGCAACTTGATAATTACAAAACTACTACTTTTCGTTCCAACTTAAAACTTTAGTGTACGAAAACAGAAAACCGCTCATATTTTCATAAAAGCTCATTCTGAAGCTCACATTTTGCCTTCCATTAGGTTTCAAAGATTTTATTTCTCTGATTCTAAGCTCTTCTGAAGATTATTGAACGAGTTTTTAGTTGCAATACGTGTTAAAAGTTATTAGATGGAATTGCTTATGAATAAAGTTATATTCATATTTAATAAGAGATGTGTAGTTATTTCACAGTTTATTGACCATGCATATTGTCAGTATATTGACAATGCATCATGATAACTCAATTAGTACATTCGCGAAAACGAAATTTCTGAAGTGATGCAACATTGCCGTGTAATCTTATTGATTTAAAGGTGAGTTTGATAAATGAAGACCTTGTAAACTTACAAATATTGAATTCAGATCATAAATTTATTGAAAGTTTACATAAACGTGTTAACTACCAATCTACACATGTATACATGTGTAGAACATTTCTGCTCATCAATTCTTAATTGTGAAACCACTTTTATATTTCCATCCGAAGGCAAGTTTGTAAGTAATATCTTCAGCTAATTGATAATTACTGTCATAGATACATTGATTTATAGCAGTTATCACGGGATAACCAGTTTTGACATTTTTACTCGTATTTTCCAGGTGTCTTCAGGATATCTTATGCACACAGTAAAGCGTACATGTACACGTATGCACAAAGATATATTAGCAGGGAAATCCTTGATTATTTGAACAGCAAAGTACTATTTGTGATTATGTGTTCAATGGAGGATTATTAATGGATTTCTTAATATTTCTTGCAACAATTCTTTCAAGTGCGGCCCTTATAAATGGTAAGTTTCAAAAGTGAAAATAAGTCTAGTCGAGCTATTCTGTAAAACTATATTTCTAAATTACAGGTCAAGCATTAATCAAGATTGAAATTTTGGATGCATCAAAGGATATCCAATTATCGTGTGGAGAAACCTTTCAACTGAACTGCACAGTAAATATAAATAACGCGACTTGTGTTTTCAATCGAAATGATAAGATTGTCAGAGAAAAAGAAACAAGATATTCGTTCGATTCAACGTTGAAGAACGATAATTCCACCGTGTGTTCAATTTATGCAAATGAGTTTAGTAGCTCTGATATTGGAAACTGGACCTGTGGAATCTTCGCTAATGACAAACACGATGGAGCGACTTCAAGACATATTTCAGTAAAACTGATTTCACACAATGGTAACATGTACTTTTACAGCTGAAGTGAGCATTATTGCAAGTTCATTTAATAAAAAATTGAAATTCAGTAATATGAATTTTTAATCTCTTTGATTCTAGGAACGAATTGTGATACAATACAAAAAGTACATACATTTTCCAGTAAGTTTCCTGATCCATCTTACGTTTATTCTAATAATTCTCCTTTAATAAATCGTTAATTAGTGACATTGGTTAGCACTAATTTCCAGAAGCGGATTCAATAATTTGTGTCCAGATGATTGAATCAATTAAAAGTCCCTGAATGATTAAGTTTCTTTTAAATAATGCATATAGGCAATTGTTCAATTAAGGAGGCGCCCATATTATTACATTGAAAGCCCACTTTGTTAATGTACTTCATTAAATCAGTTAATTGTAGACTACATCTAGTTGAAATTTTTGTTCAGAACATTTGTTATAACGACTATTTCATAGTCGTCTCCCGAGTTCAAGGAGATAAGCATAGCCACTAAGCCAACCTTGTCGGTAATGTATGTATAAACATTACGTAATAGCACGCTATATTCAATATACCAAAGAAAAATTGGGATAACATTTCATCGAAATTTACAATAGCACATTCTAGCTTGTAAAAATTACTTGTGCATTTAATATCGTGAACACGATAAATAAAATTAAAGTCGCATACTAACATTACAATTGTTATTTGTTTGTCCATATTTCCAAAGTCAATGAGAACGGTAATATAGCTCTTTCCATTTATAAATCACAATAGCAACACAATACAGTTTTCACAAAAAATGCAAAATATATTGATAAAATAATGATTTTAGATAAATATTTTTTTACAGCGGGTCCAGACAAAAATATACATCATTTAGTTCCCTATGGAATAACAGGAATTTTATCTGTGTTACTAATCATAGGTATAGTTATTTACTACAAAAAGCACAAACATTCAAAAGATAAAGGTAATTTGTAATTAATTTAATATAAATGACCAATATTTTGCAAGGTACTAATCATTAACTATGTTCTGCAGATAAAAGCCAACAGGAATCGACTGATATGTAAGTCTAGATATTGTTGAAATGCTGATGGTGACATGTACATTACTTAATATGACAGTGCTGAAGACAGTTTAATTTTCGCTTATTGCAATTCTGGATTCATATCAACCACATGCTTTAATTCAAAACCTATTGTTAATATTAGTATTTCCTGTCATCTAGTCAACATACTCCTCAAAACGATTTAGTTATTAGTAATTACGAGCCAATTAGTGGTCTATATAGAAGAGAACAATTGAAACAACAAAAGGAATCGTCCAACCGTTAAATTATCAAGAGGAAATTGAAGGGCTATTGCCACTAACTTGAATTACTTTTTTAATTTGTTGTCCATCATTGCAGAGACGATGATTACGTCGACGGTTTTTCTGTCGATCCCAGAGAAGAAGGGTGTACCTCTCTGGTACCATGGTACGGCATCCCTTCTGGACAGGCGCATTCAACCAGGTATTGGACAAGGGATATGACGTCATCAGCACCCATCGACATAAGAGAAATTCATGATGGCGAAGGATACCAAGTCATGACAAGACCCGGAGGATCCAGATCCCCAATGGGAGATTTCAATAGCAACAATGTCATCAGGATGCTGGCTAATCATCCTTTCGTGCCTTCTCCTACCGGAAACACCATATATTTCGAAAGCAGAGGAGCAAATGGTGAGAGCAAATTTGTTGGCAAAATAAGTTTTGTCAACAGTTACGAAGACATCGAAGAATGGACATAAATGGACTTCCAATTCTGAGTAGTTCACTAGTTCAGACAGTTATCATTACACATTGGACTTAATTAGGTTCTGCAAGAACTCGTTCAGACTAGTAGGATTGTCGATCTACAAATCGCACATTGATTGTACTTTATATATTATACTTTTTAGAGGTACTCAAACTGATCGCAAAACCTCGCTACAATGCCCTCAAAAAATGTAGAATTGCAGAGAGACTATCTGTGCACATGTAAATTTAGCCATCAGTTTGAGTACCCCTATTATAAAACACATTCTGGTTCTGAGTCGACGTTTTTTAATCCTATCATCGCTGTTGTATGAAATGGATCTAGTCAATCCTATTAGATGTAACCCAAATTATATATACTAAAATTGGGTGGGGGATTGAGTGTGTCATTATGCAGAAATAGCATATTATCCAACATTTAGACATTGCATTATTGCACAAAATAAAGTTGCAGTTAATTATGTGATTGATTTACTTCTTTCCACCAGGATGGCTTCAAAATGAGTCAAGCCGAAACCCCACATACCTCTTTTGGGAATGGGATTTAGGCAAACCGTGCAAAGAGGATTGGAGTGTCTATACTGTACCAAGAGGAAGAAGGAGGACCCAATGCAGAGCACTAGCTACAAATATACAACAAGCCCAACATGGGGAAGTTTCCGAATGTCTTCTCCAGGGTTTGTTTCAAGTGTCACTGCTCTGCACCACAAGGGTTTTCAACAGGATAAAACTTAGTTATTCTCTCGCCAGAGGACAGTTCTAGAGTTTGTTCTACCTAAGCTTATTTAGAAAGTTTATGCCAACCTGCACACCTTTCCATCGCTCCTCCTATCAGCTGCCTTTATCCGTTTAATCCGTCCGCGCGGAGGTATGTGTAGACGGAGGAATGCGCATTGCCAGGAGGCGAACCCGCAAACTGCATTTTTCCTCGCGTTCGGTCAAGGGGGAGCCCGAGGGGGTATTTCTACCCTCAGTACCAAGTCATGCCATGCCTCTGCAATAACATAAACATGTTTACCTATTGGGGCATTTTCATAATCAGAGGCCCAGTGCTTTTAAACTACATGTATCAACTATCAACCAACACTTCCAGAGCAATTTCGATGCTTGCTTCTACAGGGCCCTAAAATAAATTGAAAACTAGAAATGTATGCAAAATGGGATGTGCAACCTACGACATGGCGCCCACGAAGATGGTAGCATGTTGTGATATGACGACTTTGTGACATATGACACGTTGCACGAGGTGATGTGCACGAGGCAACGCCTCGTGCACATGCTATATACTGCAAAGTTGCCATAACACCACATGCTCACCAACTTAGTGGGCACTCTGCCTAAATTCCACATGTCAGGGATGAGGTCCATGAGGATGCTTTTCCCGGACGTCGTCCATGGATGACCCTACCTGATGCAGTTATCATATTTTTAAACGTTGGCTCAATGCACTCGTTATAGACAAAAACTGACCACAGCCTATATTTGCACAATTTTTGGCGCACAAAGCAAATTTGCTTGCACGCAGTCTAAATCCAATTATGCGTCGGCATTGTTTTTAATTGTCACGCTCACGTGACGTCACACGCTTTTAAAAATGCGCATGTTTTTGGTGCAAAACTCTACCCTCGAAACGAGTACTAGGAGGCAGCAAACAGGCTGCACCTCGCCATTGCATTACCTGCAGCTGAAGGTGGACCAGGTGAGAATTTCGTGGGGTGTTTTTCTTCCTGAAGGTCTTCCCTATACGATTTTTGCAGCATTTCGGGTTTTGCATTCGACCCTGGACGTGCAGCAGCAACAGCAGAAGCACGACCTATACGGAAGTTTCAACGTTTTTCCTGCTGAACTCAATTCGAAAAAGCGTGCTTTTGGAGTATTTGTTGGGGGAGACAAATCTTGGATATCTTGGCTTTTTTAAAGGGCCGTTTGCGCCATGGCAGACATCATCAACAACGATAATGGGTCAGCACCAGGTACAACGGTGGTACCTGAGGATCCCCCTCAAAACGCCAATGCAAGTAAGAAGAGTGCTGTGAATTTCGATGGTCTGCAAATCAACATTTGGTACTTCAAATCTGTGCCTGGGATTATCAAAGCTATAGAATGGGTAAGTGTTTGTTTACAATACTACTTATTAGAATACCAACTGAAGTCAGTTGATTTTGAAGGACTGATATGCAATTTACCAATAACTGTATCAATTATAGTGGGAAGGGCACTATCACAATTCAAACAACAATCAAAAGACATCCAATTTGATGCAGAAGGTTTACTGCAGGGATTTTTTTCGAACTACAGGAGAATTTCTAAAATGGTGATAAGCTTTTGTGCATTTATGAAAATTAGGAGGAGATTCAAAACTGTTCTTGCAAACTAATCTCAGAAGTTTAAAAAACTGTAATCAAGGTTTTTGGGAAAATATAACTCCTCCAAAACTTTATCGTGATCAAATATTTTAAAAACATTTGCTTTCAAACCACAACATGACAAATATAACAAAAAAAACAACATATTTGCTCCGGGAGTGTTCGAATGTTAACTATGCAAAATGATAAAATCTTTACCAAAACACTGCGTAGTTGAGATCTCGGCAAGAACTGAATATTTTATGAAAATTTTATAACATTAATTTGCATTAAACAAGAGCATTTTATAAAAGATAATGTCTTATTGTCTTGTTGGTGTCGGTGTTCACGAAATTAATATATTTATTATAAATGAACACTACATGAACACCTTGATGAGTAGGTGGCGCTGCTTGAGACTGAAGGACATTTTATAAATAAATTAGTTAGTAACCTAGTAAATATTTACAATAAACAGTTTGCAGGACGCATGGTTAACCAAAAACAATCACTTTCCATGTATGGAAGAAAGAAAGAAGTAAATAACTTTTGAGTGACAAACTGATGTAAAAAAAATGTGGAAATCTGTTATATCATATACTTGAAATTTGCCAAGTTTGTTGAGTGGGTATACTTAAAAAACAATTATGTCTACGCCTGTCCCGGTAAAGTGTAGGATGAGTGGTGGACATGTCGCATCTGCCCATGTAAGGCGTGTCTAGTATTGGACTAAAGCAAGCATCAAGGCCATCTATTTTATTGTCAAAGAATTCCACAATGCTATTTGCAACTCCTGTTATAAAGTTTATAAACTTGGTAAACCACTAATAAAGTGCGGCTTAGGTGGCAGTATACTGTGACATTGGAAGTGGGAGTGGTTAATATACAATGCGAAGTATATTTGATGCACGTGAACTCCTTAAATATATACATGCGGCCTATCTCTTCATATGTCTTAATGAGTATAGAAAGAAGCTGTAATTTTATCATTAGCTAATTCAACTAGTTTTAATTGACGAATTACGCTAATGGAGACCCATGTAACTAAAACATAATTTCCCATAAGTTTAATTAAGTCATAAGCTTTTATATATTCACCGTAGGCTCGAAAGCAGTAATGGATTGAGAGTATAGGGTGTATTAACTCAGCTATATTCCAGCAATAAATTTACCAATCTCGCCACTAATTCTAAGACTACTTTAGCAAATTATGTTATTTTTTCTAATGCTCCGATTGGTTCTGGGTGTAGTCTCACACGAAAACCTCATTGCTGCCGATTGTGTGGGTGGTCGATCGTGCCATTTAAGGTAGAAAAACTGCATAGAGGTGCAGACTGGGACAAACATTCCCTGGGTGAAAGGGGGTGGAATAATAATGCGGCTGGGGTCATAGGCCATTTAAAAAAAAACTAGGATGAAAATCGAGTATGCTCATGCATAAAACATTTGGAAAAAAATGAATTACGCCTTATACTACGCAGCAAAGCTGTTGTAAACAACCCCAACGACAAAAATCGATATAAATGTAATACCGAAATCGTATATTCCTGCTCTACAGTACACAGTTTCCTAATTAGTACGTAAAACAAGCAAAACATGAAATATCACGCTGCAGGACCTCTTAATCCGAATATCAGTTCATTTGACATGATAAAAAAATGAATAATTGGCATGTGTTTTAAGTGGTTTGTTAAAAAATTAATCAAATCTTAAGGATGGAATATTAAAAAACGCTTCTGTTATAATCATCTTTATCCAACATGGATTTAAGTACACGTTGCTTATAGAACAAGAGCATGTGTTCAAAATTTGAACACTGCGAATATACTTTATGATAAATTTGACATAAGATTATAGTAGATGTTTTAATACATGTGTTACAAGCGGTTTTCGAGTAATTTCTAAAAAAGTCAAAACCAATTTGTAATTTTTCAAATAATCGTCATGTTTGAAGCTGGTAAATATTTTGCATCCTAATTCAACGAGCCTTAACGATGCTTACAACTAGTATGAGTTCATTTTTCCTTGTTTTCAGGGATTAGTAATTGATTTTAATCTCAAATTACATTAATAGGAAGTTTGCACTCGCCATAAACCTTGGAGACTTCCTAGCCAAACAATGTAAATATGACAGCTAGTCATTAAACCATTCTTATAGTTCTTATAGTTCAGTAACGTGTAAGCATACTAATGTGATACTAATTACACGGTATAAGAAAGGCCAGAAAATTCCTCGTTTGAAACTTCAATATCTTTGACCAGATATCCTTCACCAGACTTATCTTTTTGCTGGCATTGCTCACAGTAAACATTGTTAATCCTGACATTCCAATGAATCCGAGCTAGTTTTGAAGTATTTTCGATTAAAGACAGACCTAATTGCAGACTATTGGTAAAAAAAAAGCGATATCGACAACACCAAGTGCTTTAACTTCCTCAACTCTGTGTGACCTTTTGACATCACCGCAAATGTGGACGGTGCAGTTTAAGGGTCATGCAATGCGAAATGAGCACAACTCATAACCAAACCAGGAAGTTTAAAGTTTCTCCATAACATGCAATTGCAAAGTTTTAGTACCGGATTACGCTTCCCGTTTAGGGGGAGTTTGGTCTGGTATTACGTGGAAGAACATGTGGAAACGACGGGCGGGGCACCCTGCAATTTCTGCATTGTTTCAAAATTTATGAACTAGTGTAATACAAACATTATCCTGTCGATGGCATGGGCGAAACAGTTGCCAAGTTGAGGTAATTTTGCTCGGGTTTCATAGATATAGTTGCCACATACTTGTAATTGCCATGATTAAGCGAGATCCCGTCTCTTGCGTAATATATGTCTCAGAGTTTTTGAGTGTACAAGGTGTACCAAAGTTTCAGAACTTTTTAATGCAACATCAGAACTGCATATGAAACCAGCTGGGTCACTGACCATTTAAGATCCCCAGCACTTTGTCAACTCAGAAGGATCACTAGTAATTCAAGATCACTATAATTTGGAGCTTCAGATAGTCACAAACCAAGTAGCACTCAATATTGGACCTCGATAGGCCGAATATTGGAGCAATATTGGTTAAATTGGAAACAATTGACCAATGAAACATTGGACTGATAGTGGTCGAAGCTTACTATAGGCAATACTGGGCCAATATTGGGCTCTTATTTTGCATTCAATAGCGGGCCTATATTGGCCTAATTTATTTGCCATTGTTGGTTCAGCTACATATTGATAACAAAAGGGCCATTGCAATATTGGCCAATATAGAGTGCTACTTGGGTACCAACTTTGCAGAAAATTTACTCATGTTGAGGATGTACAACAACCAAAACTATATACATAATATAGGTTTACACCATTAATATATTTCATTAACAAGCATGGACAACATTAAAAGTTAGCATTATAAAAGATGCTTCAATATCATTTCTAAATTTAACAATGCTGTCAGCTCTAAATTTACGTTTGAGCACTTTGACATAAAACTCCAAAAACCTGTACTTATTAATTAAAGAAAAAAATGAGTTTTATCAATTGACCATGATGAACATAATACCGTAAAACTGGCTTCCGCCTTTAAAAAAAAACCTATTCCTGTATTTTTCAATTGGTCAGTGTCCTTCCCCAGAAGCACTTCTGAAATTGGCGTTGAGAGAACGACCTCGGTGGACGATGCTTTAAAAAGTTGACTCATTATGTGACGCAGTAGTCCGGTTGACCTTTACGTCACAATTCGGAAATGAAGAGAAGTAGAGGCCACTGTGCAAATTCAACATGGCCATGTTCAGGAACTACAAATCAGAAGAATTGCATTTGGGAGGAGATGGCAGAGACAAATTGGTCATTGAACTGTTTTAATTCGTATGAAAGTTTACCCCAATGCTTTCGCCCTCCGAAAGTTCCCCAAAATTTATGCAATCTTCAGAGCCCTAGGGTGCAGTTAGTACAACAGTTTGGAATTGCACTGCCCATTTCCACCGCCTGCACCAGAAGAGGAGTTGACAGAATCGTGTCTAGAATAATAATTTGCCATTTTTTTTGCTGAGTGGTTCATAATTTCTAAGAGTGGTTAACATGTTTTGCTGCTACACCTTTCCATAAAAAGGAAGTTGTGCAGGGAGGAATGGAAGATCTTGTCAGTTGTCATCTACATTGCTCAAAGTACAGTATAATGCTCTTGTGAAGTTGAACGAAATTAATCCCATGGTTTAAGATATTGGACCGTCTTCCCAGACATCAATACATTCCAAATGGAAAAGCAATTATTTCGACACATTGATAAAAGCATTTCCTGATATTATACTCATGTTGCTCATGCATGCTGTTTTTTTAAACATTATGAATTTTTTAATATGCAATATTTTAATATTACCAAGGAGATTTAATTTATTCCCAAAATTAGTACCCTGTTATCTTCGTATAAGAAGTCAGGATATCATTCATCAATCTTGTTTCACGCAAATTTTGATTGTGGGAATGCTACTCTCACTGTAGCTTATCTATCACCATTAAATATGCAAATATCATCTGGCACCCCCTGTTTATTCAATGTCATTGCCCTGTCCAAGCAGTTACTATCTTCGAAACTCCCATTTTGCAAACATTTGGAGAATGGGAATGGCAAATGTATTTGCTGATGAACTTGATAGCATCACGTGATGTGATCACCATGCACTATCCAGGGCCTGTTGTAGGAACTATATTTCAATGCACATGTAATAATGCATCGAGCAGTCATGCAACAGGGTTTCACCTACATGCGTATCAAACTTTTTTTTTTAAATTTAGCAAACGTTAACCAAAAGTGTGAAATTGATGCTGTGGCTTGCAATTTCGGTTTTGGTAATATGTTCCAGTGCTGTGAACACAATTCCAGGATTTCCTTATCCACCTAAGTCCCTTATCGTTATTACACGTGGATGTCCATTTAAACTTTAGTTTTTTATTTTTAAAACAATGAAGTTCAACATTCCACATTACATTCAGTGGTGGGGAGTAAGACATTCACTTTCAATTTGGTTGTAATGCAAGCCTAAGGCCTCACGAGATTATAGATACAAGAGTAGGCTTACACAAATTATAATACAGTCCAGAAATCTATTGTTGCGAGGCACTTGGCCACTGCAAATTAACCCTTTTTTGCAGGACAGGAAATGAAAGGCAATTTCGCCGTGTTTATATCTCGAAACCGTGGCCTAAGAATCGCACGGAATTAAAATTAATTGCGAAAATAAAATACAAAAATACCTTTCACAAGGATAACAGTACAATATTTCTTCGCCTCATTACGTTTTATATTGTTGTCATGCAAGGAGAAGTCCTTGACCACAATATTTTTCCTATAGACCTAGCATGTAAGCAGTATAACCAAGAAACAGCAGTTTTCACACTTTTTCAGTACCTTTTAATTCTTTGTTTGCATTTTTGCTATTAATATTGCAAAGTTTACATCAGTTAATGGGGTATAACATTACAATTTCCAAAAAGTTCTAAATAGTTTGTGTGAATATAAGCGATGAAGAAGAACAACTTAATTTATCATAACTTAATATTCACATTTTAATATAAAAAAAATTCTTATTACAATAAATCAAGCAAAAGTTATTAATTTCAGACGACAACACAGAATTTTCGTTACGCTTAAAAGATTCCGAAAAAGAAAGGATAAATTCAAGCTTGTATTCTGACAACATTTTTTTCAACATCACCTTAGGAATTAATGGCACTACATACCATCCCCACCATGGTAAATCTTTAGGTGTCAATGCACTCTGACCCAAACATTACAGAAATACGTTTGAAAGAAGGGTTATTTTGCGACGTGTGACATTTGTGATGGTAATGTTACTTTTGCATTACAATTTTTTTTTTCTAGGCATGACTTCAATTAGAATTTAACGTGCCGGGCAACAATTATATTCATGTACATGTACATAAAACTAGGTGTGCAGCTAACCGTTGAAAATATATTCTCCCCAACATAGTTAATGGATTGCCATTTACTCAAGATAAACAGAGCAATTTGGGATAATGATGTCGCTTGAAATATTTAGGCAGATATGAACAATGCTCACTCCACCCGCTGTTTTTATATTCTTATACATTATTCGTCGGTTCTGAATTAAGGACTCTTGGAGAATCATAAACAAGTTCCTTATTGTGGCAAT
The DNA here is from genome assembly GCA_034698905.1 of Xestoiulus laeticollis. Taxonomy (NCBI): domain Eukaryota; kingdom Metazoa; phylum Arthropoda; class Diplopoda; order Julida; family Julidae; genus Xestoiulus; species Xestoiulus laeticollis. The sequence continues at coordinate 24,608 of JAQGCC010000410.1, forward strand.
GAAAAGTGACATTGAGGAAAATACAATGAGTATACGTTTTACTCGAAACCATATGCTTATCCTGAAATTTGTCAAATTAAATCCTGCAGTCATGTAGCATGCCAATTAAAATTGAAAATTATAAGCCAAAGCCCAAACTATATACCTTGAATTACTGTCTTAATGTTGTCACACACACACACAAAAAAGAGAAAAAAGAAACCAAGAAATCGTGGACAAGGAATTTTTAGACATAAAAATGTTTGAATGGCAGAGAGGGATCATGCTTCAGTAAAGTCCTTTCCAGGAAAAAAAATTCAATTTTCCACCATATCAAAAGTTAAAAACATTTGCTAAAATTTAATCAGAAACCTTCACAGTGTATTTTAGGATAAGTTTAACGTAATTGGTAATTTTAGAACACATGTTCCAATGCAAATGCTCTTAATCTTCACTTGGAAATCTATAATCTAACCAGATGTGGAATCAGGCACCAAAGCTATTCAAATTGCATTATCATATTTGGTCATGCATGCTCCATGCTTAGCTATATTGTTTTTTGCCAACTTAAGCAGTCGAGTTTCACAAACACTGATAATAAGGTTATGCTACTTATTAATACGCGCCTGCGAAGTTTAAAATGAGGGTAATACTTTGTGAACTGGCCTCAATACATCGCTTCGAATTTAAGCTTTAAAAATCTCTCAGCAAACACTAATTCGTTAAGCATAAGTTTTGAAGCATGAGTATCCTAATTTCGAATGAAAATGTACACTATAGTCAAGAAAACTGGAATCAAATTGGTACATCTTTAAGGTGATAAGCACAAACTTGCAAACATGAAACATTTGTAAAAGTTAAAATAGCAATATTTTGAAGACATTTTAAAAATCACCAATAAATAATGGGTTCTTTACGTTTATAAAAAAAACTTACTAAGGGTTTAAAAGTTAAAGAAAACGAAATTGGACAGTCTCATTGCTGTGCACCAGAATGGAACGGCTAGCCATTGTAATTAATGCACATTCACTCTTAAATGTACGAAAAATACTTTATTATTCAATGGAAGAAGGCGGTACGCATTAATCTACCCATTTTTTCAAATGATTAATAAGATTGACTGAGAAAAAACCCACCAAACGCCTCAGAAAGGAGTAACAACAAATACAAGCAGTTCCTTATTTCGGACAAAAGACACGCATCGCAAGAGCCTTGTACAATTTTCTAACCTTGACTGGTGGCCATTTTTAGACATGCAGACGAGAGGTAATTTCGGTGCTACCTCAAGGAAGTCTGCATTATTACCTGAAGAATTTCATATTGGAGTTGTAATGCCTCATTATCGCCCTCTGCAGGTGCACGAGCAGGACATTACCGATACAAGTGCATGAGGGGAATTTTGGAAGTTTTTAAAGGCAATTATCCACGTTTCGCAACAATGTTAAGGTGAATGTGTTAAAAAAATACCACGCAATCCTTTTCAAACTGTGTTAAATTTGGGTGTACTGAGGCGAACCATATAGTTGCATAAAGGGATATCCCGCAAATGATCATTAAATCACACACCCATCAACACCGTCTCCACCTAAGAATGTGAGGGCGAAAAAAACTTGTTATAATGAAGTTCCAAATACATTTATAAACGTCATTAAAATGTTAGCAATGCATTCTTCCATGTGATTCCATGTGATTTACAAACTTAAAAAACATGCAGAAATCCTGCTTTTCTGCTTCTTTGAATTATCTGCTCTGACAAATCATCATCGTTTATTTACGACTTTTTTTGGACTGAAACCGGGCACGTGACTACAATTTATCTAAAAATAAACAGTCTGCAACGAGATCTGAATTTGATTTTCAGCATGAGTAAAGACTCAGTAAACCAAACAATGATGATTGCTGTGAATCCCAGATAACAATCCCTCCATCTTTAAAGTTCTAGGTTTTAATTTCTGCACGCATGTTTTGGCGCAAGTGTAGTGGAAATAAATTCATCAATTCGATTAGATTTATTTAAAATCTTCAACGATCTTGTCTGTTATCTCATCCATAACTTAATCTAAAACACTTGGCTGTTCTGCACTAATTCGTTTTTGGATGTCATATGCAATCTATCACGCATTTCGTGTCCAATTCTTAACGCAAACTGGATGATTGTTGTTTCCAAATTACGATTCACAATACAGATTATCATAATGAAACACATGTACAGTGTACATATGAAGCAGTACTGCGTATCTGATTTGACAGATGGGATTTCATTGCCATATTGGATTTCAAATGCATCACAATGGCTAGTTGAATGTACTATTACTTCATTAAAAGGTCGCATAGCAACGTGAAACATAACTATAAACGTAATGACACGAATTACTCTATAATTAACGGAATAACCCAGGTTACGTTTCCTATTATGCTATTATTTTTTCTAACCCTTTGCACTGACATTTTTCAAATTGATAATATAACTGGATGCTAGCCTCCACGCGTTTGCTTCTCGGATATCAGTAGCAATTAAATGTCAGTTATGTCACGATATTATTTTACTGCCCTTTTCACCTCTCACAACGCAATTATTAAAAAAACTAGTTCAACGATAGCTTAACATCTGCTTATATCCCTCAGAAGACTAACGAGATTAATTGCGAGGCCCAAAAACATAGGGTAAGAGGCGTTATTACACAAATGAAAGCCTTACTAAAATGGTAATTACTGTCAAGATATGGGTTAATCATGTCTTTCTTTGTTAAATTGACATACTGAAACATGCTCTGTAAGCACTTTTTGCATCCTCATTGAGTTAAGGGCTAAATACACAAGCATTTTAAGGACATTATAGCATATAGTCAGCAAATGATGAAATTTTTTGCGAGCATTACATATAATCAAAAAAAAATCGGTTTTCAGATATAAATCTAAAACCGATTTAAATGAACATCTATTCCTTAACCACAATTAATTTACACATAAAAGTACTAAACGTCTGTTGCTTCAATCTATAATGATTAATTTGTTAATTACGTGTCGTTTTTCGCCCATAGGTAATAGGCATTATTTGCATCGCCTGTGCGTCGCCACCATATTTGGATGCTGCCCATTGGTTCGTTTTCGTCGCAGTCTTTTGTTTTATTTTCACCTTCGTTTGGGCCTGCATCCATTTCTTCTCCATCACATCAGTTATTAGCCTTCCATGGCTTTTCATAGTAAGTACATAGCATTTCACTAGCAAAATAAATCAACCCTAAAACTTAATCTCGAGTTTACATGTTATAAAAATATCTAGGGATTATCCAGGGTGATGTGAATTTTAGTACAAAACAGCCTTCCATGCATATATCTGATAGTAACGTGAAAAAAGCCAATATAAACAAACAAGCTTTCCTGCAATGCTATGGTGCTAAGCAAGGTTGCATATATGATAGAAACCAAATTATGTTTTCCTAGCTGCTGCCATAGATAGTCGTGATGCCCAAGTATATGCCTCAGCCTGTATACCAGCAGAACAGTTAAATGTCCTCATACTCCTGATGTTATCATTTAGCTACCGTTTGCTGTTTGTTGTTGTTGTGATTTTTTTTTAAAATCTGTCTGTTGAGCACTAGCTTGCGGCTTGACCTCGTAAATAAAAAAAAACAAGAAAAGGTCACGGAAAACAGGAGTCAGTTGCCTGATGCGCAACCCTTTTTACAATATACCTGAACAAACTCTTCCTGCTTCTTTTTTCGAGCCATTGTCGCTTCAACTATTGTTCAAAGCTCTTAAATAGTGTGAACCCTATCCTTAAAAGCGAATCTCATAACAATTCCAAGGGAATTTTCCATTCGAATCTTTCCTGCCTGCAATTTCTTTAGACATCCAAAACAGCATAGGCAAAGATCATGGACTACTTAACTGCAATGCATGAGCAATCAAGCATTTTGCTCTGCTGCTTTCCTTCTTTTGTACCATTGTTTGGCAACTTATTTTAAAACAGCTACTTGCATGCGCCATCTTCCATGCACTGACAAACACGTTATTTTCGTACAATTGTCTCTAAATAAACATCCTGCACTTAGAAGATTTCATAATCTGAGGCATACATTCATGCATGTACATGCATCAATGGGGGTGGCCCATATATCTGTTTAGATTACTTTTTCCTTTACCTTAACCAAGTTTGAGCAGCAAAATACGATGTTTTAAATCATTTATTATCGTATATATCATATTAATAAATATTTGTTGCCATGTCAGTGGTTTAAAATGCCCTTTAAATAAGCCACCCTGTATGAGCTAATAGCCTAACATCTGAAATTCTAATGACCCCCTTCAATAAAATTCATTTTATTACATTAATTAAATTCGTAAATGGATTACCTTTTGATCGTCTGTATTCTAAAGCGTTCCAAACCTTGTCTTGATGAAACTAGTGTTGAATGTTCGTACAAAAATTAATTTATTTTAGAAAATTATCGAAAGCAGCCAAAAATATGAAAAATGGCCGGTAGGTGGCGCCGCCACACGGCTCCATTCGACAGTATAAATTAGTTGGGTGCATTAAATGTATTGATTGAAAGTTACATGACCCAGTATTTAAAGCTCCGAGATAATTAAAAGTTGTTAAACTTGTCCTTAGAACCAGTTTAGAACCCCATTTATAGTTTACGAGCAATAAATGAATTAAAATAACATCGATGCAACCGCAATATGTTCCAATGGCATCACGACATTTGGATGGTTTTTAAATTATACAGGGGGATACATAAGTCCTTTGCCACATACTTTTTAACATAATTTTAGGATAAAAAATTATATTAACCTAAGGATCACCACTGGTCTAAAATCACATAGAAAACTTAAAGAAATTATATTGATCTTATTGGTTTCTATCATTGACTTTTTATTTATTTGCATTGGCTGGATCATTTAATAAAAATTAAAACAGTTCATAGGAATAGAAAGCAATAGAAATCAATGAACCAAATAACAATAAATATGTTGACCAGGAATATATCTTTATTTTAATGCAACTTAAGGCTTATTAATTGCTTATTTGTAAGACTTAAGAAGTCCCAAAATAATAATATAAAAATTGATAAACTTTCAGCTGCAAATTTACATGAATGCATGACAAATTACGGATATTTTGAAAAAAGGGTATTTTTAAAATCATGCAATTATTGCTTCTGATTCTAATAAAAGCAATTTGATTTTTTTTCTCCAGGAAATTGGATATACAGCCCTAGCAACGCTCTTTTATTTCATCGCCTTCATCGTGTTATTAGTTGAAACAGCTAAAACAAGATACGTCATTGGGGCAGGAATACCATATCCACCTTACCATTATCAACCCTTTAGTTACGACGCTTATCTTGCAGCTGGGGTAGGTGAAACCTGAAATTATTTCATTTATTAAAATTCTACATTAGATATTAATCTCAACATAATTCAATTTCATCATTTTAGTCCTTTGGAGTATTTAACTTCATCGCATATGCAGCAGAGACCCTTTACCACGCCAAAACCATTCTGGAAGCGAGGAAACCAGCTACGAGTACATGAACACGTTAAAAGCCATTCTTAAAGACCCTAGGACAAATAAAAAACTTTTAAGGTTCCACTTCATAATTCATCCAAGCTGCACAAAAACACAAATCATGGACATTGTGCATTTAAGAATTTTTAACCAATTGCAACTTTGGCATGTTCTTCAGAAGGTATTGTGGTGGACCACCAGTTGAGAGAGTGAAGTTTTTATTGGTCTTTATATTGCGAAATATAATTCTTTGGAAAACAGATTTCTATCCAATCTGTCATCGCGAACAATTTAGATGTCTAAATGATTGATTTTTTAAAAGTTAAAAATAGTTGTCGTTGTTTAGCATTCCCTGCTTGTTTGTTGTAGATAAAGGCTTTTTATGAATGTCCCTTCTGGATCATTATAAGGGGTTTCCTTCCGTTCTTTTTATTGTAATTACTAATTAGGGGGAGGTTTTAAACGGTATAAATACATTGTTAATATTTTAGATAATTTTATGTGATGTTTTTAATAACAAGAAAACTATTTCATCAGTAATGCCATTGAACCTGGTCATGGTTCTGCAGTAATTTATTGATATTGTCAATAAAGGGTGAAATTCGATTGTACCTGTTATGCTGGCATTACTATTGGTATTTCTAATAGATCATCGATTATGCAGCTAATAATTCTATTTATTACTGTTAAAACAACAGAGATTCCATGTATAAGAAATACAAAAGTTGATTAGTTTTTATCAATATGAATATTTTGTGAATGAGGTATGTACTTAAAATTCGTAAATAGAAACACTTTAAATATTAAATTATAACGGAGGTGTTCTCGTGGATGAGTTTATAATGAGACATTTCATTCGGTTTACATTATTTCTATTTGGATAAATAAGTACATACATATTGACTAGCATTTTTAAAACTCACAAATTGCATAATGTTGACTATATACATCAACAAGGGTTTAAAAGCGTTTGAAAATATATTTTCATTTTCAAGCCAATAAATATTCTTTAAAATAAAAAATCGATAGATAAAAATTGGTATTTGGTCAAAATCCAACATTGAGGCACGAGGCTATTTGTGTATAAAGTTGAAGTTTTTTTTACAGTTGTAAAATGCTAATTAAAATACATAGAAAAGGATATTAAATATAAATTTTAAAAAATAATATAAGTACAATAAAAATGTTTCGGTTGTCAAAGACAAATCTTTGGCCACACCAACCAGAAGACTGAATGCACCAGACACTGTTGTCTTTTGTAATAAACTCTCAGGCAATTAATTATATGCCAATAGTTTTGAAAATCGATATTATAAAATGCTTAGAAAATATCAAACACATATTACAAGCTGTAAAACTTTGTGATATAGACGGATATAAATGTATAAAGCATAGCAACGTTGACTTTGAAACGTCAATAGAACTTCAAGTAAAATTAGGGTGATTTCTATAACCCAATGTCAAAAGCAATTACAGTTTTTCATATTAATTGTTCTGCATCTTGTAATATCATCAAGAATTATGCAGATTCTTTCAATGCTTCAGGACATCTATTTTTACAAATGTTCAAATGCTTCAAATACCAAGAAAAGTTGTATTCTCAAACAAATTCCAATTATGCATGTATGGAAACATGTAGTTTGTACTTACTTTTCAAAATGGCTTATTCACATCAATATTAAATCTATATTTACAAGAGTATGATCAGACTAAATAGGCAATATTGACTTTTTTAAACGATGGACAACGACAATAAGGCAGACTTTTATCATTCCATTCCTTCATTTTTCAACATGTCTTTACCCTATGCGACAAGAACGATATGACATAATGGCTGCAGCAAGGTACAAACCAGCATTAACTAAACCCAGCACCTGAAAAAAAAAATTCAACATTTCAGAAATGCATTTTTGAAAAATCTCTTTTGGTTGTTTTAATAAAATTCAGCTTTTCTCACCGCAGCGGCCATTTCTTCTTCGTAAAAGTATTTTCGCTTGCCATAACGGCTAACTTCTATAATTAATGATATTCCAGCACTAAGGTACAGAAAGAAGGCAACTCCATGGTACCAATATTCCTGAAAAACAGTTGTATAATTAAATAAATTCAATGAAAAAAATTTTTTTCATTGGTAAAACTTACATATATGGTCTTGCTTATAATAGAGGCAGTTCCAAAAGATAACAGCGATGTTATGAATAGTATTCCCGTATTAATTAGAAATGTCACAGCAATCAGCAGAAAGAACAGTTCCGATTTGCTAGAATAGTAACCATAGTGGTCAAAGTAATAGCCGATGATCCCAACGCAAACAATGTTGACTAACTGTAAATAAAAAACAGGGACATATTTTTAATAAGATTGAAATTTTATTCAATGCCTTCATTTATACTTCAATATCATATTCTGAACCAGAAAACTATTATGACTTAAAATCTATTCTGAAAATAGGGCGGATTTCAATAATTATACTTTGCACAGTGTGTAACTTATACACATTTCGTGGAGGTTTGACCATTTATTTGAGTTTGGGTGGACACTGGTCAAATGAGGCTTAACACCCATGTAAAGATGAAAATCTTAAGTATTTTCTAAAAAGGCGTTGTTGCTTATATTGTTTTTCTTTTAGAAAAGTATAGTGAGAGGCAAGAAGCAGAAACATTTTCTAGGTTGGCGTTCAGGAATGAACAGAAAAAAAAAATCAACCCCGGAACGAGATGGCATAAGCGGGAATTTCCAAATTTGGCAACTGGTAGAGGACCAGCAAAAAATACTAGGTTAACAAACCTATTTTAAAAGCTGAAAACGTGTCATCGTTCATTACGGTTATTTTATAACAAGGAACATGTGGAGTTTCTTGCACGGCCACAAACTGTAAACATAAAATAAAAAATAGGCAAATGGCATTCACCCTTCCTAATAAGACCCACATTGATAAAAAACTGAAAACCTGCAACAAGATTTAGCATACAAAAGTTCGACACATTTTCCCATGCAGATTGCATAATGCGTTTGTCTATATAATTTTGAAACAGTGTTTAACTGGTGGCAAGTTGTCAATTACGTCATGCCTTATATTTTAAAGATTTATTTTTGCGGAAATTCAAAACGACGTTAACCTGTTTTAGATCTCACAAACAAAAGATCTTATAACAACAAAAAAAAGAATTAATTCCATTAAATAATTCATTGTTTCTAAATTTGCAAAATATTACAGCATGCACTTTGTTATATGGAATCTAAACTATATTCTCTCGTATTTGGGATTAAATAACATATACACACTGTATATCATATCTATTTCTTCACAGGTTTCAAAGAATATTTTAAATTTCCGGTAAATATTTAAGTAGTTTATAGTAAACGAAAGTTTAAGCCAAAACATACTTGCAAAATTTTTACTGTATATTTAATGATTACATAAATGATTTCCTTGGGATAGTATGTTTCACCCGACAATATCGAAAATGTGTGGGTGCTGTTATATACATTAATTTTCCGTACTTATAAAAATTAGCACCAGCATATACCTGGAATACAGGAAGTGGAGTCTATGCTTAGTATATTGCAGGAAATTAGATCAACCTAACGAGCTAATCATAAATGTTTTTTTTTTAAATGGCATGCATGATCTAAGCATTATTTTAATACTTCTGACGCAGCCAATATTGAATATACAGTCAAGCAATTCTTGAATCTTCCATTTAAGTTATGCACACGAAATTTCACACCTAATTCACTTCTGTTGTTGATAAAAATATGCCTTCCTCGCATTCGCCCACTTCTTGAAACTAATTATAAACCTAGGCTCCACATATTGTTGCCAACTTTTCATTATAGGACTAGGATGTGCAATCAAGATTAAAAAATGAAGCTGAACATTCTCACCAAAGACGTCCATTTGATGCAATTTCTGGGAATTTGAATGATCCCTCATTAAATGAAATTATAAAAACTATTTGTCAACATGCTAGTTCGACATACATTTTTATTTTATCCTAACATACATTGGGGTAGCTGGTCATATACTAGATTTTCATTATTGGACACAATTCAAGATATACTAATGTATTCGTTGAACATAAAATACCCTTTGTTCTTTTGATAAAACCAGGATGCTGATGTTATCCCTTATTTTCGTAACAAGGTTGCAGCCACTTGATGACGTTATATAATGGGAGACTCCATAAAATGCACATGTGTTACTTGAATAAGGAAAAAGACCTACGTCAACTCATATATATTTGAGTAGGCTGCAATATAACATATGCTATCTGAAAATAAGCTTAAGAGGTGTCGTATATCTGAGACATTTTTCATGACACATCATCCGCATATTTAATAGCTAATACAAATAAGGGTAGGAAAAATCCTTGAAATGCTACTTTTTGTCACCTAATAGACTGACGTTGAACAAATTATCTGATCTTCCAGCCTGGCATTGAGCAAATGGTATTTATATTGCAAAAAAAAAACGATTTATAACCAAATAACAGGTTATAATAATTGAAGTTCCTTAATAACTTGATGAATGGCAATAATTAACAAGATTTCCTAAAGTTAAAGTATTATATTATGTTATAGCTATAGTATTTGGTTACGAATTTAAGTTCACAAATTCATCATGGTTTGATTTCTTTGAGATTAGGGAACATCCCATTGTCATCGCAATTAAAAATTATAAATCTAGTTGAATATGGTTTTATTATTGTGGGCTCTGATCAAATGTTATTATTAAAGTGCTCATGATGTAAAGTCATATATGTATAACATCTCTTTAATATCTATTGAAGCCCCTTAAGAATCAACTCCAAAATGTACATAATCAGTAAATAGATCAATATTACATCAAATCTTATTAATGTACTCATGATATAAAGTCATATATAAAATAAAATCTATTTGATATTAGGGGTCTCAATATTCTCCAAAAGGTACATAATCAGTAAATAGATCAATATTTCAGCATTGCACCTCGCCCACATTGAGCATCATTGTCCTTACCGTTTGAAGCAACTTGAGGATCCCAGGTACAGTTTTCAGGTATCCAGTATATAAAATAATAGCTGAAGATGTCGCTGAGGTGGTGGTCGTACGTGTTATGGTCACTGCGTGGGACATGGTCGTTGATTGAATTTGCCCTAGATATAATCCCCAAAAAAAATATCCTTGAAGATTCCCAAAATCTTGTAAAACTTGAAGAACCACGACTATATCTCTGAACGGTATCTCAACTGACTTTCTGGTAGCTTGAAAGTAACTACACTGTATGTGTCTGGTTATCCGGGATACGAAATCCTCGATGTAGGTTAGCAGAAAAAAACCGCACCCTCTTGCTGCACGAATCCGTAGGCGGGTTTATAAAATTACGAGCTGGGTTGCATCTGGGCTCCTATGGTAAATATGGACAGAATGCACAAAACAAGATCTGACTCATTTTTCCCAGCAAGCAAAGCCTCATATAAAATTGTAGGCGAACGGCTGAGGGTATAGTGATAGTATGGCATCTCCGCACAAGATCGATAGTTCACTGTTCTGTGTTCTGGCATTGCATCAAGGACTCGCACATTGGTCGAATTCATGCAACCTTACTCTATATTGTATCATATTAACCTATGACGATGGCAAAGTTCGAAGACCTGGTTCAGAAAATGGTATATCAGATGATATGGGTAACATGACTCGCATCAACATATTAATATATGCAGTATATTTATTTCTGAATAAAATTATGTCTATGTGATACGAGTTTACGACACAGTCTAACAGCCTAAGAATAGCTTAATCAAATCAATAACAAAAAGCTCATGATTTATAACATGATTTACATGCATATATTCTTGAATGCAATTTTATAGTCAAGATGCTTGACGATATAACGTAGTTAAATCAATTGCGGGCATCATGTGACATCGTTGATTCTAGATATTGTGATTATATCTTACTACAATATACTGACTAATTGGAATAATTGACTGTTTATAAAAAGTGCATGCGTCATCTTGATTATTTTCTCTGATGCCAAAATCAATGAAATTCGCCCTTGTAAAAAATAGGCTTTAGATAATGTATGTCTCTCCTAGATTATCTGCGTGGTTATCTGTTGTGAAAAACACTGCGACCTTCAAAAAACTGTATAATAATTAGACGTTTATTTTGTTTGAACGTGTTTGTTTTATAGATTTTGACGTCATATGCCTGAAGCTTAATTCATATAAAAAAATTACCGAGCCCCAAAAGAGCAGTTTTATACGGTACTCAGCTTGATCAAGCAGAGACAACGCCGTTAGTCTCATGTGACCTACATGTAGATTAAAATTACAAGTTCCAGACCATCATTTTCTAGAAGTGTGCGATTAAGTTAGACATGTGGCTCTTGATTGTCTCTTCACTAGCCATCATTGGGCTCGCAGTGTATTACCTGGAGCTCTGGTACAGAAAACCATATATCGATGGATTCCAGTCGAAAACAGTATTTATTACTGGATGTGATAGTGGATTTGGATTTGAATTAGCTGTTAATTTGGCTAAAAAAGGGATCAAAGTGTATGCTGGATGCTATACAGAAGAGGGAAAAATTGCTCTACAAAACGCTACCAATGATGAAGTAACAACTGTCCAAATTGATATCACCAATGAAGAAAGCGTTCTTCGAGCTAAAGAAATAGTTGAAGAGGACTTAAAAAAAACTGGAAAAGGTAAATATGATTTTATGTGATGCATCAGTGATAGCGCGCCATAAGCGAATTAAGACCATAAATGTCCATAGGTAACATGTTCGCTATAAATCAGATGTAGCTAGGCTACATCCCTGATCAAAAATCCAATTCAGAAATTCAATGGTTTTTAAAGATCATAATGTTTTCTATTGATTTGAAGTGCTTTAATTTATTGTCCTGCAATGAGCTATCATCCAGCCAATACATGTACATGTATGATCCAGTCAATAGCCTACAGTAGACTTATGATCAATAAAATGATAGAAACCAGTTAGACCAACAGAATTTCCCTATTGTTTTCCATGTAATTTTAGATCAGGGATTGGAAACGCTTTCAGGTCCTTGGTAGCCATTTTGGAAATAATTAAAAAATGATATTTACGATAATAGTCTACATGTATCTCTTTCTTGCAAATACTGTAAAAATGTGTTGGAAATGCTGTTATAATTTAAATTAAGACAGACATAAAAATGTCTGTAGCATGCACACTTATAACATGATTTCTCTGTTGCTGTTTTCCAGAATTGTGGGGACTTGTAAACAATGCCGCTGTGTTATGTGGTTATCACTTCATTTTTGCAAATCGCGATGATTATCGAAATGCGATGGAAGTGAATTTTTTTGGAACGTTGAGAGTGACGGAAATTTTTACGCCATTAATCAAAAAGTCAGTTGGAAGAATAGTGAATGTCATTAGCATGGCAGGTCGTGTCACTGGTTTTATGGAAGCCTATACCTGTTCTAAACATGCATTGGAACCATATACCGATGGCCTAAGGTAGGTTATAAATATACATGTCCCATGTACGTGTCCATGTCCAAAAAAAGCGCTGCTTTTCATTATAATATATTTATTTGTTTCAAATTTAGGCGCTTGATGAAACACTACAAGATACACGTTGCGATAATTGAACCTGGATCCTTTAACTTTACTAATTTATACAACAATTCCATGTTGGAAGACAACATAGACATCGCCATTACAAGATTACCTCAATGCCTGAAAGAAGAGTATGGTGAAAGTTCTATCCAGAAACGTACGTGACATACATGTATATATAGTTTAAAACATTTCCAAAGATGCTCACAAATTTTAATGATTTTTTTCTTGAATTTTTGCAGTGAGACGAAAATTGATTAACTTATACAGACATCCACCTTTCGCACAACTGAACACTCGTTCAATGGTTACCAATGCCATTAAGCATGGACTATTTGCGCAACACCCTAAAGACAGATATGTCTGTGGATGGGATGCCAAATTTATTTTCAGACTAACACCAATTATTCCGGATTATATAATTGATTTTTTATTGCCTTTTATACTCCCATTTTCCATAAAAAGACAATATCAAGCTTGACGTCAATCATACTAGGAAAAAATAATTTCAATAAACTCATTTTCACCGCCCCTGTTCCGATTTCTTCATTCCAATATAAGGTTTTGAGAAGCCGTAAAAAAAAACAATAAGGGTACTCAGACAACCGAGCATATTTTTGAGGAATGAAACGGTTCCTCAAAAATTTTTATTTTTCAAATT
>JAQGCC010000411.1:0-38297 GCA_034698905.1 Xestoiulus laeticollis
CCCCCCCCCCCCCCAAAAAAAAAAAAAAAAAAAAGAGAAATGCTATTAAAGGGAGGTGCCTCTGTTTTATTTCGTTGTATTGTCTTAAATCAATCTCAGGCGCTGTGATTGATATTGAACGAACGTCTTAATGGGTTGCTACAAGCAGCATGGAGAGGGGAAACACACTTACAAATGAGGATAAGGAAAGGAAATGATTTAAGGATACAAAAAACCGCAAGAAATAAAATAAAAAAAAAAGATACGAGCAGTTTATACACGGGAGCTAATTTTATTGAAATGCATCAAATGCTGGAGAATGAGTTAGTGAGGTAGTGTGCACCATCACTCGCAAAAGGCGTTTTATCTTTTGTAATTGTTAATGAAGCAGGTACCATAAATATTATATCGGGGAATACATTGGACGACAGCATTACATGCAATAATGTGTAGCATCTAAATTGACGTTTTGTGGACTTTGTGTCATGATTGCTGTTGCTTTTTCCTACCCTGCTAATGAAAAATACATGTATTATACAGGGTAGTCCAAAAGTCAATGCCATCCCACTTTTTTTTTTCTGAAATCTTATATATGTAGTACGGAAAATTTTGTTAATGCGGTTATATATTATATCCACTGATGGTTTTAGATTTTAACTGTGACAATTTTTTCATGGAAACTCAAATTATAACTTTTTAGCCGTAGCACTTAAGATAAAGAAGATAATAGTCTGTTTGTATGAAATCAGTTTTAAACTAGGCTATAATTTGGATTTCCGTTACGAATTGGTCGTATAGGTACATGTAATATGTAATAACATCAGTGGATAGCGCACACATGATTTTCTATTCAACCCCATTAGCAGAATTTTTAAAGCTATTAAGATTTAAGAAAAAGTAAGATGACTTTGACTTTTGCATCACCCTGTACACTGTATTTGAATTAATACGAAATGATGCATCTTTGCAAATTGCACATGATCAAATATTTGACTAATTAAAAGATACAACTTTTAATGCAATTTTAAGCTTTACTAAATGGTGAAATAGATGCGTTTTTTTATCTTATTTCGTGAAAGTCTTATTTAAAGATGTTTTGATTTGTATGTACATGTACACATAACCTTTAGGAATGTTTTATGCATAAATGCAAGACGTTAAAAGGACACGAGCTGTTTATTCGTAATGGTTTATTACACAAGACTGCATGTTGTGGTAATGTCATGGTTTATCATAATTATATTGGCTTGTTCCAACGATCTGATATTTGTTTTCATAATTAGTTTTAGTGATTCCAACAAATGGTGTAAAAATTAAGTTTGAAAAATTATAAGGTGTCATTATAATTACGTCGACTTTGTTACACGAGGCGATCCTATGACCTCGCCTCGTGCATGCACACGCCATACGCTACAAAGTCGCCATATCACCACATGCTCACCATCTTATTTTTCACCCTGCAATATCCATCTAATGTGTTCGTAGTGTGATCGCGAAAACGTGTACGACCAATGACCCATCGTGGTTTGGGAATTTTGTCTTTTCATGCAGAAATGCAAGTTGTCAAAAGGGCACGTTTAGCTTCTAAACTTTTAACGCTTTGTCAGGGCTAGAATACAAATGAGGATTTTCTTGCCTCGTACATCATAAGGATGCATTTCGAGTCGGCGTTTCCTGTGATGTTCGCTGTGTTTGCCACTGTTTTGCCCCCAACCAAATCTGCAACGAACACGTTTTGCTTTTCATCGGTTTTTTTCCCTCTTGTTTTACCGTCTGTTGGTAACCCTCCGAGGCGGTTCGAACAACTTGCCCTGGCCCTTCTTCTTCTGTCCAACAGCACGGCACAAATAGCTCAGAAATTGGGCTTTTCTTTTTCCCACTGTCTATCTGTTGGCCCCCCAGCTTTTTCCGATATCATTTCAGCGTCACCTGGAACGTATTGAACGGAGAAGAACACCATATCGGATCTGCTCGATAATAACGTCGGAATGATTCGCCTCCTGAACCACTTTGGAAACTGAGGCCACTGCATGATTTCAAATTGCCCCGAACTGAAAACTCTTCTTCTGCTCGGCCTCTGTTGTTTGTTTTTCAACTTTTATCTACATAGCTTTACCAGTTTTGAATTCATTTTGTATACGACAAAATATGCCGTTTCGTAAATTCGACGCGGTATTCATAAGGCGTTTTTTTTTTCTCTTATTTTTCATCTTATCGTACTGCTTTGAACATTGGTGATGTGGAAGTCTCTTAAGAACTGTAAAAAGAACTTGTAGTGGGAAAACTACAAGGTTTATCTTTTGGAAATATTTTAACTGTCTGGAACAGAGGTGTCCAACCTGTTTTTGAGCCAGTGGAGTTAAAGTTGAACCAGTTGGGAAAAACCAAGATTTGAATTTTTACCATGACTTGTTAGTTGTTGTAGCAAATGACAGTAAGCTTTACAAATGAATAACCCGTAGTTGTCGTTTGTCTTTTGCATAATGTTTCTGTCTGATCAGATCTTCATCAGTTGCCTCTCAATCTCACCGTATTGGTAATATTAACACTGCATACAATATTTTTTTTAAATATGTGGAACCTGCAATAAGTCTGTAACAGCTAAAAACTTAGAAAACATGTTTGAAATTGATGAGAACAAGTTGAAGAAAGTTTTTATATAACGAGTTTAGGATAAGTTTACATGAGATTTTTGAATCATGGCAATTTTAAATTTCTGTAGATTTTTGCAGAGGTGGACTTTTAAGCACAGTGGGCCGGTTTTACCAAAAAAATGCAATATCTTAGTTTTAATAATTAAATTTGGTTTATTCTTATTGGTATGACTCACACATCTAACGTTTACAATGGTCACGTGAATCCAATATGAAACTAATAAAAGCTGGAATTGCTCTGCTTCCAAGCTTTTTTTTCACTTAAGAGGGTTGCATACCAGAATAAGCCTTTTTTCCTAAATTATTTTTTTATTTAATTTTGGAAACTGATAGGAACAAATGGAATGTACCAGGTCCTAGCTTAAATTTTCCATTATTTGTTTAAATTTTTTGTTATATGAATATTCCATTTCATGGAAATATGTCCGTAAAGTTTACCAGATCCTCTACAATTATAAACTTTACAGACATATTTCAATGAAATGGGCTATACATATACATAAATTAAAAAAAATGAAACATATAAAAGAATATTTATGCAAGGTCCTCGTACATTTCATCAGTTTTCAAAATTTAAAAAATAATTTAAAATAAAAGGCCTATTCTGGTATGCAACCCTCTTAAGACAATAACAGCTACCTTCCATGATCGGAAAAGTAGCTTTTCAGTGGTGAAGAGAATGATGGAATGTACCAAGAAAATCCATTGCAACGTCATAGAACTTCCGAAAATGTGGCTTCACAAATGTTCTGGTTGCCATACACACTGTATGTTGCTTCATAAATTTTAAAAATAAGACTGAGACATAGATTTTTCAATTTTTGAAAGTCTTTAATAGCTTAAAACTCGTTTTACAAAAAAATCTTAAATCCCTAGTCTTAAGATTAAACAGCTGAAAATCATATTTTAAGACTAAGACTTTTTCTGGTAAATTCCAAATTGCTAGTCAACGAAATCCCGATGTTATTTTATATACTAAATCAATTTTTAAAAATGTTTACAAATTCTAAAGATGGGATTATGAAAAATAAAGCAAAATAACAAAAGTTGCAATAATCCATAATAATTCATTAAGTTCGGGTGCAACTCAAACCAAATTTCATTGGTTTATATTTCCTTAGTTAGGAGTTTACGATGCATCATATGGCGTGAATAAAGCTCCATATATAATTTTATAAGCTAATATATAATAAACAGATCGTAATCTGAATGGATTTAATTTTTTTAATGATTTGGCTAAGTAGTCGTGACCAACTTATATTTTGCCTAAGAGCGTTTTCTAAGGCTAAACGTAAAAGAAAATGGGTTCTTAATTAATATCCGAGGCAACCATCAACGGTACAGTTTACTTCTGGCATGCCGTCTTGATTTGTTTAATTTTTCATATATTTTTTATTCTTGGTCCTTATTTCCACTCTTCGTGTTTCCGTCGTTGCAGCTGCTGAATTCCCACGCAATTTCCGTCCCAATCTCACCATTTCTTCGTCGTCAAAAGCGAAATACCCAGCTTCCACCCTTTTATTTTTTTTTTATCCCCCCCTTCAAATATCCCCACTTAGGAGAAAAACCGTTCGTGTAAAGCATTAAAGTTGTACGTACGAAACGCACCCTGGATCCAATTTATGGACTTTTCCTATGTTGTGTCGCAATTGTGTAGATGTGAATTATTCATTACCCCGTGAATCTAATGGGTTATGCGACGGGAATTTACGGGGTTTTTCAACAAATCCATCAGCGGGAAATGTCAGTGCACCTGGTGCCATTTTTTGGAACTTTTTCCCATTTTTTTTTTCTCCATTCCCGAAATTATTGACAGGGAATGGCATGGTTTTTCTTTTTTCCAGTTTAGACATTTGTTGCGTTTCGCTAGCCAATTTATATTTTCGCACACAACGACGTGCATGCGCCAAGAAATGAAGAGTGGGAGAAAAAAAAATAAAAAAACGGGGCGAATAAGCAAAATTAATGAGTAAAAAAATATGAAATTGTTAAACCGCATGAAAACATCACGCGAACTGAAATGTTTCGTTGAAGTTTTCATCCTCTGCAGTTATACCTACGTGTATTATTAAAGCCTTATACATGGTAGATGCAAAGTACTACTACTGGAGAAACTATTTAAAATAATCCTGTGTAAAATAATACCCTCTCTAAAATAATAAAATGTGCCAGTCCCGACTTGGGCCCTTGTACAAAGTAATAAACCTCCATAAAGTGATATTTAATAATTTGTATTGGTTACAATGATTGTTCGAGGGAATATCAACAATGGAACTGCAAAAATTATCACACATGGAAACAAATAGCAGGGAGATGCAGTGCAATTAAATTTTTATTGTGATACCCAATAACTACTGATTCATTTATACATGTTTACATTATAGGGATAGAACAAAACGGGGAATTTCCCTATTTTTCACCTGTGTAAATATAATATAGTGTCGACCAATAGCTAGTGTCTAATGAAGGATTCAAAGAGGGGAAATTCCCTATTTAGTAGCATGTTTACAGATTAACCTGTCTAAAATAGTATTTTTCCATGGTCCTAAGAGTGTTACCTGTCTAAAAGACAGGTTCTACTATACATGTATGCACATGTATATTGGGATATCATGACTTTTTTTATTTCCAACATGAAATACATGTGTTTTTTTCAAATGGTTAGTCTAAAACGACATTCGTTTGCATCATTAGCAAATAAAACTCAAATAAAAATATGTTTACTTTGGTTAACAGTTACGATGAACGTCCTTTAAATACGTGTACATGTGTTTTATGCAATTATTACGTTGATATCGTTGTGATATCACAACTGTCTTATACACAGTTTACATATTTATGTACAGCCATATGGTTATGCATGAGAATTTTATATATATATTGTATCTCTGTATAACATACAGCATATTGACATTCAATTATTTGCATGTAGTGCCCCTAATGTTTAGCTTTTTGAATAGCATTGAAGTTAACAGTGATTGCCTAACTTTAAAAATAGGTAAATCTCATGTAAAGTGTATTTTGCATGAACATTTTAACTGCACGTGTCATCTCGAACGTGATATAACGAACGGTTTGGCTGGTCCAATCACTGTCCCACAATACTAAATGACTGTTTATAACGAACAGCAATTCGATTTCGGAGGTCAGAGAAAAAGAACATCCTGGTGTATCACAAGATTCATTTTTTATTGATTTTATGGATTAGTTTCAAAAGTTGACATCTTAAAACGTTCTAAAGCTTTTTTAATGGGTACTCAAAATACTCAAATTTGCATGTAGTATGTAGACTCTCCAGCATTTGCCAAGAAAACATAGCAGACATTAAAGCCGCATATGAGCGAAAACAAAATGTGTAAAAACAGACCTCCTTATATAACGAACGCTTGTTATAACGAACTAATTTGCCATCCCTTGGCGTTCGTTATATCGAGAACCGACTGTAATTTGGTGATTAAAGCTATTGTTAGAATAGCAAAGGGTATTATAATATTTAGATGGTATATGTTATGTCATAGTACTTTACTATGGCCTATAGCTGTATAGCAGTAGAATCACTTAAGCTGTAAAGTTTACAATTTAAGAAATTAATGTTTATTTCGTACAAACATAACGAAATTAAACGTTTAACAGGAACAGCAGGTGGCTTTGACTGTACGGCTTGAATAAATATCTGAGCAATTTAATAACGGCATTTGTTAATTAGTGTAGCATAAGGGCAGGTTTAATAACGCATTTTACAACATAAAATCGTTAGCCATTTTGTAAGCACCAATTTCACACCTCTATTTAGAGCGGAAAATTAGAAAACAATTCTCATATTGTGCAATTTCCTATTGCTGGAAGTTATATTCAACAAATTCTTATTTAATAAGCTGACGGATTTAGTTTGTGTCAACTAAAGTTACTAATTTTTTTATTGGTATGGGTTGTTTTTTTAATGTTTTGTGTACTGTTGAAACTGTGTTCTCAAATCGTTCTCACCTGTTAGAAATAGTTGAGGAAGGTGAATGATTAAAATTAATAGATTTTTAATTTTGTTTTTTAATTTATTTTACTTCTCAGATGTAACACTAGTGTCTCTCGGTCTACCCCTCTCTGGTCTTGGTAAGCTAAATTTTTTTTGATTAAATTGACTTCTTATAAACAACGATGAAAATATTTTTGTTTTACAATGTGTTCTGTTCTTTTAGACTGCAGAAAATAATTTTAAGATGTGTCAAGTAAATTCTGTTTTTTTTAGAAATTTTAAGATTCCTAATAACTTTTTTTTTGTTCTATCAAACTTTTATTTATTGAAATATGTTTTATTTTTAACAAAGAAATTTGAAATCCTACAAATTCATATACACATTGAAACCTTAGTTTTTTTGCTAAACCTGCATCGTAAAACATTATTTTTATATTTATACACATTTTATTGAAGGATAAGGAGGCATCTAACATTATCACATGAATCGTGTAGTTAATTTATTTTTAAAAAAACTTGCTCAATTTTCTACAATTTTTTTAGCTCTTATATATGATTTCTAAAAATATTATGTTGTTTTATCACTGTTATAAAATTGAACCATTTCAATAGCAGCTTTTATATTAAAAATGTCTGCTTTTATTAAGTTTCTATAAGCCCTAAAAAAATTTAAAAATTTAATTTATGTACATGTACATGTATTTAGCCATGACATCCTGTTTGTAGTTAGCCGCTACCAGAATACATTTACCTGTATATTTATTTTCATTTATTAAGACTTTTGTTGTTATCTTTTGTTTACAAAAACTCAACTTTCTACGAATTTTTCAGCTTTTGTTAGAAATTTTTCAATTTATAACCGATTTTTTCAACAAAAGGTTTTAAGAATGTATTAAAATAGGGTCGTAATAAAAAATGACCTATTTCAGTTCCATGCTTTTTTCCAAGTTTCTATAAGCCATATATAAAAATTTAAAAACTCAATTTATATAAGTTGTAGATTTAGCCATGACATCATGTTTAGTTAGCTGCTCCCAGAACACCTGTTTTGCAATAGTCTGTTTATTTATTTTTCAGTTAATAAGCCTAATTTGACGTTTTCTAACTTGTTGCTAGTCCTTCAGAAAGATTGATTCGAGAGTCCCCTTTGCATTTTGAAAACTAAAATGGTGATTTCTGTGCTTGTAATTTTGAGCTCTTGTTCGTCGCCCAGATGTACATTGTATAGATGTTGAGTTTTGTTCAATTTTGCGTCATGTTTTCCTAAATTTGAGCAGAGATGAGACAAATTGTGAGCGTCGAGGATAATTGTGGGTCCTGAAGGTGGGCTTAGTCGTGCTCGTTAGGCATTTTCCCATCGTTCCTCCCAACTATATAGCGAACAAGCCCCTTATTTTCTCCCTAACCGCTGCACTCGTTCTTTTGCCTTTGCTCGGAGAGATCTCATTCATTTGCAATTTAAATTAGATATGTAGGTTAAGTTGCCCTTTCGCGTTTTATACGCGCGTGTGTGTATACACTCTTGTTTGGAAAAGGGACTAAAATCGGATTAAACGGCGTAACCAATAGGGAAATAGAGTTTGTGGCATAAATGGCTGGAATTCTTGCTGCTAATTTAAGAGGGGTGTGTTGACTTTCACGCTTAAAACTTGTCTTTTAAAACTTACCCTCTGTACCACCCTAATGCTCCTTTTTTTTTTCTTCTTCTTCTTCTTCTCCTTTTTTATGGTCTAATCCAATGAAATTGTAGCACCCGTAAAAGACAGCCTTTTGACATCAATTTGGTTAGGAAAACGAAAAAAAGGGGCAATGATGTTTAAGGCATGAAAAAGTCATGGGAAAAATATTTTGTCCTAAATCAGACTAGGCTGTTTCCGCGCGTTTGTCTAGTTTCAAACTGGGCATCGAATTTAATCTAAATTTTAGATTTATTAAATACGTACATTAATATCTCGTGCGAATTTTTTTTTTATAATTAAAAGCCTTGTTTGAGACTAGTCAAACGCGCGGAAACAGCCTATAGTCTGGCTCGGGGCTAAATCTTGAAAATGTTCCGCGGGATTTTTTGTTATAAAACGTCATGTATAGACACCATTTTTTTGAAAGCAGTTTTATAGAATTTATTATCTATCATTTAGTCGAATAATCGAGAATCAAGAATTTAAGTAAAATTGAGCTATAGCATTCATAAATAAATCCTAGTAGGCGGTTTAATACGCACATTGTATTTGTTTCATTACATTTATCTTGGTTTTGTGGTTAGTTGATGAATATATCCTTCAACAAAAATGTTTATTGAACAAACAGTGTTCTGTAGACTGATTTCAATGAAACAAGAACTTTAGTTACTAACCTATAGTCAAAACTAAGATTTTTTTTTGAATATGTACTTAATTTGTATAAATAGCTCATTGCTGATGATTTTGTGGTGACATCAGGAATGTTACTTTCTAGTTTTCATGAGCTAGATTTACTGGGTAATGCGTCGGCTCTCGATATAACGAACGCCAAGGGGCATGGAGCATTCGATTCTTATATCGAGCGTTCGTTATAATGAATGGTCAGATTTCACACATTTTTTTTCCGCTTCCAGGCTACTTTTGTCTTTTAATGATCCCTAGCAGTTTTTACCGACTGAAAGGACAGTTATTTGTGTCAGCATTGTACTTCTATTGAACACTGTACATTAAATACAATTTTTGTCAAATGCTGGAGAGAGGTCTACACTAAATTTGTTTGCAGCATTTTGAGTACCCCTTAAATAAACGTTAGAATTAACTTTTAAAACCAATCCTTAAAATCAATGAAAATATGAATCTTAGGACACAACCAGATGCTCTTTGTCTCTGACCTACGACATCGAATTGCCGTTCGTTATAAACAAAGTCATTCATTGTGGCATTGTGAGGGCGCCAGCCGAACCGTTCGTTATATCGAGCGAGTCGTTATACCGAGAGGCTAATACATGAGAGACACGTGCATTTTGGTAGGGACCAGCCACCCTTTTCGTTATATCTAGAGCTGACTGAGTTTGACAATATCATGGCAATACATGTAGTGTGAAAATCCAGGTTTATGCTTTAGGTAACTTTCTATAAAATGCATTGATCTGCGGAACTTCCTTTAATCCTTTACGTTCAAAACAAGCACGGGGAGTGCTAAAGGAGGAGGGAATAAATACTTTAAACAAAACCCCTCGCTAATGAATGCTAGTTTTTGTTCCTGTTTTTACTCTGAATTTGCATAGAACGAGGCCGCCTGAGTCTGGGCTTATTTAAACGCGTTGTTGTTTTAGTTTCGGGGGATCTTAAGGCTAAGTTCAAATCCGTAATCTTTTTCCGTCTGTCTTAAACATTAAATTGCTCGTATTAACCCCCAACCCACCCTCTCTTGCACCCCCTACTTCGACCGTAACGTTCAATCAGAGCTCGCAAATCCGTTGGCGTAAAATTACGTTAACTAATGATTCCAGCTGAAATGATTGGATATTTGCATTTTTTATTATTGCCGAGGTTTTCGAAACCTTCTCCCATCGACTTTTTTTTTTATTCCTTTTGTGTTTTTCGTCTTAGTGCGATGTAAATGTTTTACATTTCGCGTTTAAACCCACTTTGGTTGACGCGATTTTATCAACCCCCACTTCTGCACCCTTCCTCATTGACGTACCTTTTAAGAATCTCTCGAGATTTCCTTCCCTATATACCCCACCCAACTTTTTCTTAAGTCTTCTTCTAAACTTTATTTTTTAATTATGACTACTGCATGTGTCTTGTAGGCAGGTTGAATCAGAAGTTGGTTATTGGGAACTTAGTTTTTGAAGTACCTTCACGCAATTTTGAATGAAACTATAGTGAATACAAATTTTGATTAAGGAAAACAAACGAAATATCTTGAAATTCGGGTAACACGAGTTTTGCATCTATACTTTGAGACGCCAAATGCACCTTATGATAACGCTTAATAGGGGTACTCAAACCGTCCCTAAGAATTCTGCACATGTGCTCAGATAGCCTCTATGCAATGTTCTCAAAAATATCGACTTGGGATTGGCCATTATGTCAATTTACATGTAAGTCAATCAGATGTCAATCATTATGTCAATTCCAATATATGAGAATTGTAATTCTGATTAATTTACACGTAAATTGACGTACTGGCCAATCCCAAAGTCGACATCAGAATTCTAATTCTGACCATTACATATATATCAATTCCAATCAATTAGAATTCAAATTTTAAATTCTAATTGGTTTAATGTACATGTAATTGATATAATGGCTAATCCCAAATTCAACATTTCTTGAGCTCGCTGTTTGACTACCCCTAATATATTAATAAATATCATTCCAATAGCAAACATAAGTAATATTTCAATTTTCTTCCGAACAATATTTGAATATTATGCTACATAGCTAACATTTATATCACTGCTAAGAATAAGTTAATTATCCTAACATACCATAGCAATAGCCCCAAATACTCTAAAAAGTCCTTAAGATGAATTAATACCCTGACTGATAAATCTTCTTCTTCATGACTATTTCATTGAAAAAATTAAGAAGATTTTATAAAAAAATAAAGGAGATTTTAGAAAAAATACAATCAAACATAAGTAATATATATTAATTATCATCCAAACAATATTGAAATATTATGCTACATAGCTGACATACTGTATATATCACTGCCCAAAATAAGTTCATTATCCAAACATTCCATAGCAATAGCCCCCAAATACTCCAAAAAGTCCTAAAGGGGGAACTGAACTGCATGTTTTGCTATGGGGCAATTTTAAAACATACTTTTAAAAAAAACTACTTGTTATAATACAAAAATAAAAATTGATAAAAATGCAGTATTGTTGTAGCTATCGCATGATCAAAATTTCATAATTTTCCCATTTATAGAAAATTTTTAAAAAATTAAAAACTAAAATACGCCACTAGGTGGCAGCAAGTACTCTCACGTTGTGTATTCCAAAAAAAATGAAAAGTATTTTAGATTTTAATTTTTTAAAAATTCCCTATAAATGGGAAAGTTATGAAATTTTGATCATGCAGTAGCTACAAAAATACTGCATTTTTAACAATTTTTACTTTTTGTATTATAACAAGTATTTTTTTTAAACGTATGTTTTAAAAATCAAGGTGACTTTAAAAAAAAATACATTTTTAAATATTGCCAATGGTCACATTTTGCATAAAGGAAATCTCCTTAACTATTTTAGATTTCATGACCATTGCAAGTTTTAATTTGTAGGAATGTGGAGGGAAATAATTGTGTTGCTGTATTGGTCACTGAATGAACTGCCGTGTTTTTACTCTCTACAAACTGATGGATGAATTCAGTAGATAGCTCTTTTGGCTAGACTTGTAAACTGGTATACCAAAAGCAAGCGTTGTACCATCCAAACTTTCGATGACATGCCTGAAAGGAATTTGAAAATGGACTCGTCAAGCAAGATAAGTTCCAATAGTTTTTGAACCAACCCTTTCACATCCATCTGCTTATCTTCCTGCGTCACTCTTTTTTTTTTTTGTGTAATCCATCCTCCCATTTTGGCCTCTCCCTCATAGAATCCTCTGGCAGCTTCCCTTTTAACTAACTCTCTTCAAAGCGAGTGACGAAGAAGAAAAAGAAGGGAAAAAAAAAACTAAGGCAATTAGCTCGTCACACAGCTAGGCCCTGTGTTCCCAATTCAAAGACCAAACAGGTGTTGGAATTCGCACCATTGCTCTGCTTAGGCCTTCATTCTTCCCACTAGTTGTGCTCCAATGCGTTTCAAAATACTTTCGGAATACGCATCCTTTTAAAAAAAAACGAAATATGCTAGGACAGTAATGTCCATAGCAGATTCGCGATGTAGACATTGTCAATCTAATTTAGAGAATGGACGTTACTTGTAATGAAGAATGATTGTGCCCATAGTCAGTGATGCTATGCTTTGAAACGATGAATCCATTTACTTATTTGGCTTCATATGGTTGCTTATATGAAAGTTATTGATACATTCTGGTATCCTACTGAACAATGTTGCTTATATTTCGATTGCCATATTTCATAAATGAAATTGCAAATGTTGGAAAAACGGTATATATATTTAAGGACCCTAGAGAGAAACCGTATTGTTAAGTTTTCATAAAGTGAAGATAGAATTAAATCCTTATCCAGTATTTTAGACACCTAAATTGTCAAATCCTAACCTAACTATAGTCTAAACTAGCTAGAAATACTGATTTCCATTTTTAGTGCATTTTTGTTGTTGTTTCGTTCTATTAGTGTAAGCATATATTATTAGTGTAGCATATACATGTATATTTAGTTATGGTTTTATAATTTTGTCTGGAAGCCACATCAACTTAATGTGTCAGAGTTTCATAAGCTAACCTGGCCATCACATATTACTTTTTATAAAAAAAGTGAACATAATTCATTAAACAATAATGTATACTGGATGCAGTGACAAATACATGTAGGCTTATTTACATAACTAAAGAATAAAATGTAGGCTATTTTGCTATTTTGATTATCTTTAAGATTGTGAATATGAAATTAAAACCTATTAAATTGTTATTTTAGACACCAAGATGCCACATTTACTGAAAAGTTTGACCAGGTCAAGATGAAACATATATAAAAAAAATGACGATAGATTCATAAACAATCAGACATCGTCAATTACGTTTTTATAAGAAAACGAACATTAAGCCCCAAGTCACGCTAGGCTGAAAACGCGCGTTTGGCTAGCTTCAAACAAGGCTTTTTACTTAAAAAGAATTTTCGCACGAGATATTTATGTGTAAATTTTATAATTTAGAATTTAAGTTAATTTCGATGCCCTGTTGGAGGCTATAGCCAAACGCGCGTTTCCAGCCTAGTGTGGCCTGGGGCTACAGTTAAAATTTATTTTGTGCTATTTTGATTAGCTTTCATTAAGTGGAAATATGGCATTATTGGAAAAAATGCAGGTCCCAGTATTCCTTAACCTAGTATCATACTAGACTAATATATATTTAAATAATGTATATTTTTTGTATATGTATATATATTTTTTGCAATATGGTCCCAGTATTTTTTTCCAATAGGAAACTTTTACATGTAATGTAGATATGGTGGTTTGGTTTAATCTGAAAGCCACACTTAGCTTAATTTAAACATGAAGGGAACCCTTGGCCAACCACCAACTGACAATTTGCCTACATTAGTATCAGTTCGCACTCACTAAAAACAAAGTTTCTCAAGGGGTCACCCCAGTTCAACTCGCTTGACCATTAGGGTGTCTAAGGTGGCCTTGCATGCCTGATGTCCATTTTGCTATTTTACATGGCATACACGCGAACCAATCTCATTGCCTTAACTCTCACTCCAGGGATGCCTGAATGCTTTCCCCTTCCTGGTGTCCCATTGCACTTTATTTTAACACCTCGCTCGTTAAATTTCCTTTTATCCGTTACTTTTCTCTCTTCTACTTCCAATTCAGCTTCCATATTTTTTTTTTTACACATTTCCATTTTTTAGTGCTGTCTTTTTTTTTTTTTCGTTCTTTTCTCCGTGCTCATTTCGCTTGATGAGTGTTGGGACCCGAGTATTTTCTTCTGGAAAAAAAGATAGAGAAAAGGAGGGAATTTTCTACTGAAATCCTGTCATACTTGGAATCCTTCCAGATGCAATTTTTCTCATAGTAGGTTTGGGGAAAACCGTCGTGTTTTAGGGTTTTAAGGGGACCGGGCGTTTGATAAAAGACGAACAGCGAAATAAAAGAAGCGAATTTGCGAAAAACAGCATCCCCGATCCTCCTAAAAATCAGGATGCTGATTTTTACATCGTGCGTTTTTATTATATTTTATACAACAGGCAACACCAGTCTGATATCCACGAAATTGTTCGCCCTACTCTTGTATACGGGGGTCCAAGGACCTATCTTTCTTTGAGAAACAATGAAGATGGTCCCTCAATGCATAGTCGAGAGAGGCAGAAAGCGTCTATTTTATTCTCCTTAAACTTGGTTTCCTTTCAAATTTTTTTCGTTTTTTTTTTGTCTGCATTCTGCACATTTTTTTTAGCTCGGTGCAAAGACAAAAAAATTCCACCTGACGAGAGACCCATATCCAAAACATTACAATGGAAAAAATACATCCCAAAATAGTTTTCAAAGAAATAAAAAAAAGGAGGACATTGTCAGGATCTTGGGTTATCCAATAGCTGTCTGAGGGACCGTCATCAATGTATGTCCCATTTGGGAAAAGCTCAATATAATGTAAACATAAGTGCTGATGGCGCCTTTCTGAATGCAAACTAGTTTGGGTTGAAGTCTGTGACATCCTTTTTTGTTTATTTTACAATGGTTAGATACGCAATATGCCCAAACAATTATGTTGGAAACGTCTAGCTGAAAATGTCCATGACTCAAAATGGGACATTCAGACACCGATTCGATGATGGCCCAACAGACTAGAAATTAGTGTGTAATTTTCTTGAAAATTGCTCTTGCAAAGCAAGCTGTCTAGAAGACTATTTGGTGAAATAATACGGAAAAAATTAGCTTTGATGTCATAAAAATATATACACTTGCTAACTTAAAACTGTTCAGCTGTTTTGATTTCCATGTTTGTTTCCGAATATTTTAAAAGCTCACTTTTGTCCTTTTAGCGTAATTTTTTGGTATATTTTTGATGAAACTGGTGCCATTTTTAGAAATATTTTCCTGAAACTTGCTGTAATATAAAGAAATTTTGGACTTAAAGAAGGTTATTATAATCATACACTGTACATATAAAATGTTTATAATTCTGGGGGGTAAACGAAGTGTTAGGATTAAAAAACTCATACAGTGTATGTCATTCACCATTTAGGTTCCAATTTTCTTGAAATTCTTGTTATTGCGGATTGAACATGATCACTTTAAGAGGTGCATTGTCGGTGGAAAAGTGGCAAAAGTGATAGCACACCATGGTCACTATACACAATAGACAGGTGGTTACTATATAGAGAATTGTTACGGAAAAAAAATATATGCACTAAAACCAATTTCTGAAAAGTGGTCACTAAACAGAGGTGGTCACTCTACCAGATTTCACTGTACATGTATGTATGCATGGTTATTTTAATGGCAAAATTGTTGATTGCTACCCCTAACGTAGGCAATCACTGCATTCGTTGATGTATAGCAGGAATGCTTACTCCTTGCCAATTGTTTGTCTAAAAATGTCTACATTAAAATACATAAAAATGTACTTGGGCTTATACGACTGTTATCTAGTATATCTAGTAACAATATGCTAATATGAATAAACTGTATAGTAGGGATACAATATGGCCTCTCTGTTATCATAAAGATGCGTTTAATTTTAATATAGAGGTTTTTATTTTTAAAATATGATGAAACCAAATTAATAATATTGTGAAGCTGGAATAGCGCAGTATTTATCTACATTATATATCTTATATCTTTTGTCTACGGTGGAATTTGCTTATAACGATCTTCAAGGAACCTAAGAAATCAGATCGTTATATCCGAACTTCGTTGTATCTGGATTTATTAAATGAAGCTTACATCTAATAACAATTATAGTGTACATATTTGAGTTGTACATTATTGAGAAAACATTTCTTCAATAATAAATATACATTTTAAAGTTTGTATAGTTTTATAGTTTTTGTATTTCTAAATTTCAAAATTTAAACAAATATCATTCTAATTATTAAATTTGACTTAAATTTAATTCAAGATACATGTACGATCATTTTTTCGCTTTTTGAAAGTTACGTTTCGTTAGTAAAATTTAAAAAAATTATAATATGATTTCAGATACGATTAAAAACGATTTTAAGATTGTAAATCATTTCGGAATATACATTACCTGTATATGCACTTAGAAAATGGGAAGGGTGGAACGAAACTCTGAAAATCGTTATAGGCGAATGATAGGACGATTTTTCGTTTCAAAATGGATTGGTTATGTCCTGATTATCGTTATATCCGACATCATAGTGCCCGAACAAAATTACTGTATACGTAAGATTACAGACCAATCGAACACATTGCTCGGAATCGTTATATTTGAAATATCAGTTATATCCGGTATCGTTATAAGCGAATTTAACGGTATCTTTGGTAACATCTACTACGTGCATTTCTCTTCTTGGTTGACTTAGTCCACATGACGTAAGCAATTTTTATTGAAAAATGCTTTTTTATGCTTTTCAATTCATGTATGCAATGGATATCAAATCAAAATATTGCCTTTCTACTCATAAGCTGTGTAGTTATCGTTATTTAAAAACGGTTATAAAGGCTATAAGCTTGCTCAGAATTATACAATGTATAAGCTTATGCATTTCATTCATCTCTTATGTAGAAGGAAATGTTTGCACATTTCTATACCAATTAGTGATTAAAATTTCACTGAGCTCTAAAGCTCGATTTTAAGAAAACGAGTTCTAAGATGCAAATGCCATTTAGTTATTCCACGTTGTATGCCTGGTTGTTAAATATATAATTTCCCATTACATAATTCGTCTAATTTTCTCCAATTTTTCTCGTTGCATTTTAGCTTGCAAGCGGAAAGAGGAGCAACCGACCAGCCAAGAACAAGCTCCTGCCCCCAAGAAGCCTCGTTTGGTGTTTACAGATTTGCAACGACGTACACTCCAGGCTATCTTTAAGGTATGTAAGAATAATTTGATGAAAAATATGTGAAAACGTCTACGAGAAAAGAAAAAAAAACATACTTGGAATTACTTCACCTGGTATTATCAGAGCAACGATGTTGGACAAATTACCTAGAAGAGCAACTTGCATCTCGCTTATAGTAAAAGGTGAATTAATTATCTTACGCCTACCTGGCTATGAATCGTGAGCATTTTTAGGGCGAAACGAATTAGAAATGTTTTCAGAAATTCATTACAGTTTTTTTTATATAATTAAATTTTCTCGGAGAGAGAGATGGCAGTGAAGAAACTTTGTAAACGGAATTATGGATTTTCAATAATTCTTGGTACTGAAAGTTGGTGTTGCCAATCATCTTTTTTAAATACTGTTTGAATTAATAATTCATGTTGAGGTTCAGCAGGTTGAGTTAACTAAGAAACAAGTTAACCGTTGAAGAGTTTAGGAACATGCATGCTGAATTTAGGCAAAAAATTTAGGAATACAGTAGAACCTGTCTAAAGTATTATTCTTGGGACCAGGGAAAATATTATTTTAGACAGGTTCTTCTGTAAACAAGCTACAGTGTATACAGACACTAATTAAACAGTGGCAAAATAGAGAATTTCCCCGTATTTTTCCCGTACAATTTTCCCGGTATCACAAGCATTCTATATATGATTTGCAGTTCCATTGTTGATATTCCCTTAAAAAATCATTAGTATCAATAAAAATTATGAAATGTCACTTTATGTAGGTTTATTATTTTATATATTGGTCCCAAGTCAGGACCGGCACATTTTATTAGTTTAGAGAGGATATTATTTTACACAGGATTATTTTAGACAGGTTATACTGTACAAAGAATTTTTATAAAGGAAAACATACATGTATATGCACTAAAACCAATTCATGAAAAGCATTCATTATGCAGAGGTGGTCACTTTACCAGGTTTTACTGTTGAACATTTAGTGTAAGCTTTTTGCATCACTCAGCATCTACCCAAATTTGATAATAGCCTGGTTGCCCTTGATGGTGTCCTTCCAACAATTAACCCCCACCTTTTGAATATTTTTAATATTTTATAAATTGCTTTTCTTTTCAGGAAACGAAACGTCCCTCCAAGGAAATGCAAATCACAATTTCTCAGCAGTTAGGCTTGGAATTATCAACAGTTGGCAATTTCTTTATGAATGCTAGACGAAGATCTCAAGACAAATGGCAAGACGAAGAGAAGAAAGCAAATCATGGCAGTGCCACTTCAAACAGCAATACAAACCCAAGCACAACGAAGAACTCCTAAAATGGTTCCCCCCGCCATGTATTTTCCCCCTTTACCCTCTTATAACCACATCGAACCAGAATCACCATTATAACCCTCACAAAGTACCTCTCTCTATCTCTGGTCAAAATGCTCTTTTTAGAGGAAGGCATCGACGACAACTGCGATTTAAGAAGAAACGAAATCACAAAACGTTGATTGAGCTTATTACATCAACCTTAACTGCTAATTTTATCAGAATTTGAAGCGGATTGACTGTGCTCGCATTATTTTATCAACATTACAAGTAGAACAAGTGTTTAAAAAAACTTTATTTTTTTGTATGAAACCTTTTATTTACTCATCGGGTCACTAGGAGGCGCTAGTGCTGTCAGTGTTCTAGGTTGACTTTACAAATGCATTCTTTTGACGTTTAAAATTGCAAAATTTTGGCCATAACAGTGTCAGAGAAGTGTACTAAAATAACATAAGTGGAAATGTTACATGAGACTGAACTGCACACAAAATTTCAGCTCTGTAGGACGTGTGAAAGTTGGTTAAAAAGGACCTCAAAAAAGTCGAACCAAACAAACAACCAAGAAATGCGCCATTCATGGGAAGTTAAATAAAAGGTTTAATAAAACTCACTTAAGATGTTTTGGTTAATCATATATCATATTCATTAAACCTTACGAAAGGTTTATATCATGACCAAACTCAATGAGGACTGGGTGTTGGAATATCACCATATCAAACACCTAATATGATGATGATTAAATTCACTAAAAAAATTCATAAATTAAAAAAAAATCATCTGTAAAATTTTGGTTAGAAAAAAATTTCTTTTAAGAGAAAAATATGTTAAATTATTTTAGCCCAAATGATAACTGGATACATTTTTTTATTAACTTTCTCAAAGAATGTTTAAAAATAATACAATATTTGAACTTCCAGTTGTTTTTTTAGTCCATGCTGTTCCGATTGTACATTCTACACCATTAAAGCTTCCTCGTATCATAAAGCACTTAAGAAAAGTACACCCATCTTCTTTTAATGTTGATGATTATGATGATAATGAGCCTGTTTTTCTATGCTAATGATGATGATTGCTGTTTTCGTGGGAGATTATTTCATCAATCAAGAGATTACGGTCTGATCTAGTCAGGTTTAATTTATTTAGTTTTTTTATTTATAATTGCTTATTTATTATGTGCGTTATTATGTCCTTCTCTTCACCTTCATTAAGCCACTCTTAAAGGGAATTTCCCCTCCCCAGTCATTTTATACTGTCACCATTTTTCGTAAATCACCCAAATTACCAGCTGAAATGACGAATACTATGCTTAAAAATAGGGTCATATTTATAGGTGTACATATTTCCAATTCACCATTCATCGCCGTTGATCATGTTTCCCCGAGAGGAAAAATTTGCATATTTTTGTCTATATTTGTTGGTTACATATCAGTATCAAAACGAGGGTATCCATTTTAAGCTTTTTTCTATATTAATTGAAAAGTTTGCCTTCGACGTCCTATATTTATTATTTACTAATTTACGAAAAAGAATCTAATGTAACTATACTTACACTTAAAAACTTCTAGAAATTCATTCCACTAGCATTCCACGTGAAAACCAGGACCGTGTCATCTGAAATTGGTCTGCTTAATCGCCGCCATCTTGAATTTTATGAAATGGTAGATTAACCTTTAAACTATATGAAACAAATTCGTACATTCTAGTCAGAATTTGATATTAATTTATTTGAATATTTTTATGTATTGTTTCGTGTTATTTTTTTGCCTTACAAGCGGTTATGAAGTACTTAACGACGTCTATTCTAGTCTTTAATTATATTTATATATCGCGGTTTGATTTATAAATTAGCATTTTTTGCAACATTCCAACACATAACTTATTAACTTCTACTTAATTCGCTATTCTTAATTGGGGTTTCCAATTTGCCATTTTTATTTATTAGAGTACGAATCTCACTAGAGGTTGTGACCCATTCCCCCTCCCGAATTGATAACGACTAATATGCTCAATAAATATCCCATTTATTTATCCTAACTGATATGAAGTATCGGTGTGAACTAAGTAATCAAGACAAAGAGGAAATATTAGATGGAACCAAAATATATTTCTGTTTATTTTTTATTTATTATCGTTAATGGAGTGTGTGCTTTTGGTACCGCCCATGCATGCTCCTTTTTGTCTTGATTGCAAGCATGGAATGGGAGTTGATGCAGTTTTGATATATCTGAGTGACAATGGGTCTACCGGAAGTTATCATTGTTCCGATGACGTCATTGCAAGTATCACGATTTTTGTCAAAAGGCCAACAGAGTTAACGTCCTGTGTCGAAGGTTACCTAACAGGTACTGAGAACAAAATATAGCAATACATATTCCACTTTTGTCCATCATTTTAGTTTTTTTAATTATAAAATTACTCGTGAGTCGTTCCAAAATTGATAGCCTTCACCTACCCACAAACATTCCTTCAGATCAGTCATTCCTAAACTTGTGTTCAATAATATATCAGTATTGTTACCTATTTTATGTCCATATCTGCAAACATTATATTTACAAGATTTTATTTTATATTATTTCTTTCTATATTGATTACAAATCGCATTTCGTTGATTCGGTTTTGAACAAATGCTTTTAATTTATATTTATTTTGAGAATAAATGGACTGCTGAAGTATGACGTCACGATCACCATGATGACGTTAGGATGAAACGATAAACATCCTATGACGCTCCAGTTAAGAGCTATGCTCTGACGTCATCACATCAGTAGTTCATTGGATAAGTAATTGTCCGCCATTTTGTTGTTCGTTTGTATTTATTTTTACAATAAGTGGCCATTTGTTTCAAACTTGTACTTAATAATTCCAATGTTTCATGAACGAATGACTACATGAGTTTACGATGAAACGGTAAAGATTGAGGGATAAAAACTTGAAGTGAAAACTCATACGTTTGTAAATCAAAGAGGAAAGGGTTGCACATTTCCTCGCTAAGCTGTTTACAATGAAATATCAAATAATAATAATAGTTGTCATATATTTCATTCAAGGAATACTGAGAATACATTTCATTATAAATATTACCGAAAAGAAGCGTTTGATTTAGTATGTCAAAAAAATACGAAATTGCATCGAGAATAATGAAATGATGCAATTTGATTAAGCATACTCTTGAATTAATACAGTGTGAAACTACATTAGTTTATATTGAAAAGTAATTTCTTAATAAAATTACAAAATTGATTATCTGTTATTTCAATAATGTAAAATAGATGGCTTTTGAATTAGGTGTTGTAATGAACATTTGACCTCAGTAGACCTTAAAAGATGTCTGCCTTGAATGAATTTCTGACAATTTTGTTTAATATCCACGGTTTAAAATGGTGT
Source organism: Xestoiulus laeticollis (assembly GCA_034698905.1). Lineage (NCBI taxonomy): Eukaryota > Metazoa > Arthropoda > Diplopoda > Julida > Julidae > Xestoiulus > Xestoiulus laeticollis. Next base: position 21,935 of record JAQGCC010000411.1, read on the forward strand.
TTTAATGACTTGTGCGTCTCATCAGATTGTATTTTGGAAGTTGGTCGAACTGTTGGCCTAATCTTTTTATGCGCGGATAAATTGTGCTCTTCTGAGAGGGAAAAAAAGCATCATTATATTGTAATTATATATATAAATATATATTTGAATCAAAAAAGTCATTCTTCCTCGTATATACCCCCCAATCCTCCCCCTCCATCCGAGAAACTTTGTCCTAGATCTCCATCAAATGTTCCACCATTGCAGGGTTATATGTGACTGGTGAGGAGATGTGTGGTTGCAATATCTGTAAATGTTTAGTCGAAACCTTTTGAGTATATTTCTTAGATATGCACAGATTTTTACAATTTTTATAGCAGTTCCCCGTTTAAAAAAAACATTTCCAGAAATAACTTTTAAAAAAAAGAAACTGATATAAAAAATCCCTATACGATATAACATCCCTTGTATATCATATGATGACAGAATTATGTGTGACTTCACTGTTATTTGTGAAGTTCAATATTTTGAAAGTTCTTTTAGAATTTCTACTTAAGAAAACAACTAATGTCTTGTGATCATGTAGAAGCTCAATTGATGGACAAAATTTGACATCTATTATGCCTGTACTATACTAATAATGCTAATAACTTCGTGGCTTATGTATTTTTTAGTTGTTTTTCTTTTGACTTTTTAATGTCTGAAAATTCTCGATCATCAACCATATTTGAGTTCGTGTAATGCTATCATATAGGTGTAGATGACGAATCTAATGGGCTGTTTTTTTGGTTTTTCAAACAAGAAATGTGTGCACGAAAAAGGATATATTTGCCAATTTATATACTTTCTGATTAAGGAGATGGACAGCAACTGTTAACGACAAGACTTATTAAATCGAAGGCTGTATTGTAAAACTTAGTTGCAACAAAAGCCATTCAAAATGTTGATTTTCTATTCACCCTGTATAACATACGCCATCTAGCTATATAGAATTGAACATGGCGCATATTTTAGCTGTTGGAATTAGCATATTGGAACAATATATGGAACAACACTAACTATGGTCTCGAAACTTAAAATCTCAGAGATCTGGTTAATTCTATAATGTTTAAAAATCAAGACTCGGATTAATAGTCCGTACTCACATGTCTATTCAGTGTTGAGACAAATCTTTAATAATATAACATCATATTTTCGTAGATTGCAACAATACTAAGTAATCAGTTTGTATGGATTTAAATCGAGGTCTAAATGTTTCAAAATATAGATTATAGCTTTGCTACTGACAGAATTTTTTTTCAAAGAAACGTTCATTTGTAGCATAAAACACTGAAAAAACTTTGCTAATTCTTGATACAACGTTTGCTTTGTGTTTTTTTATCTGCTCCATCTCTTTTGTTTTACGAAGTTTCACTTGCTGTTAATATAATGTATACAGGGTGGTCCGAAAGTCAGTGCCACCTTACTTTTTTACCTTAAATCTTATAGTTATGAAAATCCAGTTAATGCAGTTAAATTGGAAGTCATGTGTGCTTTATCCACTAATGTTGTTAGATTTATACCTACGACCATTTTTTCGCGGAAAACCAAATTAACTTTTTAGCCGTAACACTTAGGACAAAATATCAAATTGGGAAAATGGAGAGAATGGTATTTTTGTATGAAACCACCGCTTTTCGTTCTCAATGGCAATTATTTAAAGTTTTTACAGTGCTTTTAAGAACAAGGGATATGCCAAATGGTAACTACTCTGCAGTATAGCGGTACACTGCAGTGAAGATTTTGGTTGGCATCACTGAACTGCAGCGTAGCTTGCTATTTGCATTTCCCTGTTCTTAGAAACTTTGTAACAACTTTAAATAATTTTCAATGAAAACGAAAATAGACCAAATGATCCTTCTCTTCCTGTTCATAATTTGACATTTTGTCCTAAGTGTTACGGCTAAAAAGTTATAATTTGGTTAATGTGAAAAATGACCGTAGATAAAATCGAACAACATCGGTGCATAGAATACACATGACTTACTATTTAATAGCATTAACTGAATTTCCATAACTATACGATTTAAGATTAAAAAGTAGCCTGGCACTGACTTTTGGACCACCCTGTATGTGTTCTCAAATTCATAAGTAGCTAAAGCAATGCGAAAAACTTTTTAATTTTAAAAAAAAATATTGTACTTTAAGATAAGATAGATGCTATATTATTATACAATATATATAGATAAATATGTTTTCTATATATATATAAATATATTTATGAATTAGAATGCCTTTGCTGTCCATTTCCACGATCTGTAGTGGCAAATTTGCTACATTTTCTTAACTACTCTAGAGGGTTGTTCTGTAAGATACATGTGCAATAATCTCAAGTTGGTTGGATTTTTAATTGTGTGAGTGTATAACCGCAACATATCAGTGTGATGAAACCAACAAATACTGTGTTTTCACCATTTTCCTGCATTGTTTGCCATCATTTTGCGTTTATTTCTAAGTCATTTTTTCCGTCAATTATGAACGAGTAGTGGGTACTTGGGCAAATATTTAAAAAAACAGAAACTGCCTAATTACTAACTTGTCACCACGTTGTTATTTTGTTTTATATCTTTGATTTTGTTTCATAAGCTTATCTTTGCATTTATCTCTCACACACAAACACACACACATACACATTAAATATATATATTCCTATACATTTTTTATTCCCTTTCCCTTACCCTGCCCTATTTCCATGTCAATTAAAACAGTTTTTTGCACCAATTTCACTGTAAAAATTGTTATCCACTTTTTTCTCAAAAAAAGCTTTCTAGTAGCATTTTTCCAACCATCACCTTGACCTTTATCGTAGTTTTTTTAGACAGTTTATCATCGATATATCATTTCGGTTTGCATTTGGCTTTCAAAGTTTTTAGTTCAGTTTCAAAATAATTGTGCAAATTAATTGTGTGAAAATGCATGCAACCACGGATATATGACACAATAAGTCTCAAATACAATTGAATGGACAGTAACATGTATTAATCTTTTCTGGATATTGTTCACAAGATTAAAAAAAAATACTTTAGGGTTTATTTAGTTTTCAATTGTTAACAATTTAGCAAATATGTGTCAATTAAACTTAAAAACTTTAACACATTCCTATAATACTGTTTCTTAACATTCCCACACATTATTTTTGTTGAAAATATTTTGAAATAATCCACAACAATTATAGTATTGCTTTTAGTTGTATTCAAACACAAATTTTAAAATTTATTAAAAATAAAGTTTACACATTTCCTTCAGTGCTATTTTTATATATTTTATAATTTTAATATAATTTTCAGTTTTAAAACAAAGCAAAATTGATAAATATTATAGCTTTGAGCATTGCATTTGATATTGGGATATCAATATCTAAACATGAAATTCATTTTTGTGAACACCCAGTATTGAAATACCACTTAATTCTATTTCAAATCATATCCATAACCATCTCTTTTTTATTGTTGTCACTTCCCGCAATTCATTTCGTCATCAGGGTCATCCTCAACAGTCCCCATATATTTTTCTCACTTTTATTTTCTTTGAATTTTCCGAATTTCCTTTAGCAACACCTTATTAATGCCCATTGAAATCAGTAGGGAAACGTAGATGAAGCAAAATAGATTTCATTGTCGTATACAAATATAATTGCACCTAACGAGAAACGAAAATGCTACAAAATCTTTTAAAAAATATGAAAGAGCTTGGATGAAGAAAAAAAATTGCGATAATCATCGTATCTATAGTGCTATAGCTCGTAATGTCGTTACCTAAACTGTATTTGAACTAGAAGATACTAATTAATTTCCACTGCTTCTATCTAATCGTTAGGCCTATTTATTTTAATCTAAACTGGCTACTAGGGACCAAGCAGCATTTTATAGCAAGGATTTCAACATTTTGGCATAAAGCAGGTGAAATCAGATTTTTATTTTATACTTGCTAACTTATGTTATTATAGGATTTGGCATTCCCAAACTTGATTTTTTTTTTCAAAACTTAACCCTATTTTTGTTATTGATAAAATATTTTGGACTTTGCAGAAATGTTCTGAGATGTTTTTTTACTAGATTTCAGACTGATAAAGTTTCATGGAAGTGATTTTGTCTTCTAGTTCAATTAAAACGTGCGTTTTTCTGCACGGAGTTGACGTTTTTTTGATTTTCAAAAGTGATATAAAAAGCTAATTCAGTGGTGAAAAAATGAAATTACAAACGAACTCATGGTGTTTTTTTTTCTGCTTCGTTTTATATATAAATAAAAGGGCATTTTCAAATTAGTCATCAACTTATGCAACTGTATCTGTTAGACACACAATGTAAGATACTGTGAAATAAATTGGGAAAAAAATGGCACAAGTTTTCTCGTTGTCTCAGCCTGCATCTTATTGATTTTTTTTTTCGTTTTTAATTTCGCAATTATGAAAACTGTTTTCTTGTTTTTTTTTTATTCAGTCGATGTTATTAAGGTACGATTAAACGAAGGATTTCTACCGATGGGACGAATTGCCCTAGCACTTCCATGGCAAAAAATGATGAGGTTAGACTAAAAATAACATGATTTTTAATAAATTATTCAGTGAAAAAAATGCTAATAATTGACATATTTCTCAAAAGATTACTTTAGCGCAGGTTGTCTCTTTTGTAAGAAGTCATAATTGGACGTTGTCATGGTCTTGTTTTTCTTAATGTCATTTACAACTGAGTAGGAAGTTTATTTAATTGGGGATGTTGAAAAATACATCATTTAAGAAAAATGCATGTGTTTAGGTCTCAACTCGTTCTATGTTATTCCTTGAGATTCCCAGGTTCGTTTTCATTGATTTTCCAGAATAGGAACCATAATTGCAACTTTTTTAAACAGTTAATCCACCTTATAAATTTATTCTTCTTAAAAAATACCCTCGAGAATAAATTTGTTGGAGTTTTTATCGTATTTTGCCTTATTTTGTGGATTATAGCAACACCCTAAAAAGTCTTAAAAATTCATAGGAAATTTTCAAATGATTTCATTTAAAGAAGAAGCAACACAGAATGAAGAGGATCTTTTATAGCAGGTATTTAAATGTTTTGCTTTAATAATTGGATTGAAAGCACGTACTCATCAGTTTTATTCGTATGGAGTTGAATTCTTTTTACTGAAATTTGGTCAGTCGTTTGGAAGAAATGTAATTACTTAATTGCTAATTGATTATAGTTTCGTGTTTTCACAATCTATAGGGAACAAATTCCAACATGTGAAGCTTTGAAGGACCCATTCTGTTAAGTAAAAAAAAGTTATTTTGCCTACAGCAGTGTCTTCCAAAAACTGTTTAAAATAGGTTACAAGTTTTCAGGTATAAGACTCAATTTAATTAAAATGATAATGCTTTCTTCTTCATCAGTATCAAATTTAATTAAAAGTCATTGACGTCTTTTGTCAGTTTGAAATTATTATACTAGAACATTTTCTTTCACTGTTTTTTGGAAAAGCTGACTAGGATTTTATTAGAATATATAGGTTTGGCGATTTTCCAAAACTACAAAAACACAGTAAATTTGTAGTTTTGAAATGCATCGCCTTTCACCAAATGTGTCGATACTTTTTATGACTGTTTTGATCGCCGGTTATTTGTTTTTAGGAATCTGGAGCTACAAAATGAATGGAAAATAAGGAGATGTGAAATCATTTGATTCCACCAGTAGTCAAAAGTGTTTGAAATCCTTTGCGTCCACACATTTCCCAGCAAATCTATATATGGTAGGGAAAAAAAAATCGTTTTTGAACGGACGAAACGGATTAAGGGAAACGATCGCATTTGCGACGTGCAAGCACATCTTTGAGGGTTTATCGATGGCCTGTTTGCCATATCCAAACGTCTCAAAACGGCATATTTTCAGCGACTATATACGACTCAGCGTGCAATTTGCTTGAAAGTTTTCCTCATATGGTAACGACAACTTCGTGCCACCAATGATCAAACGTTCATCCAAGCTTTTTTTTTAATAGTTTTATCTTTTATTGACGAAACTGTAAATTTCCCATTACGTATTCTCAATGCGTAAATCATCATTTTCAGCTCGTTTTTTTTTTTCTTGCCCTAACAGTTTTTGAATGTTGGAAGGTCATTGGGCAATGCGTGAAGATGTTAAAGTGAAATTTCAGCATTTGATCTGATCAGCTTATGAGCATGATATCTATCAATTTTTGATGCATATAATCCAAACGCTGAAAATTCAAATCGTGTTTAATTAAGTATAGTTTTAAATTTTGTTTGTTTTTCAGGTTGCAGTTAACAATAAATCATATTTTATAACTTTTTTTAAAATTGATTCTGTTCTGTCTTACGTTTTAACATTATAAAAATTATAATTTGTAGCTTAGCTTTTCTGATATCATGAATTGGGCTATACAGAAGACTATAAGTAGACTCATAGTTTGTCATATTTTTTCATGAAGGACAGCCAAGATAAGAAGATGAGGAAACTAATTATAGCTAACGATAAGGATACGATCTGAATAATCTCATATAGTTATAATGGTTATTGTATTATGCAAAAACAAGAATGATTTACCAATTATATCAAAAAAGGAAACATTTATAGCAGAGTAAAAATATAAGAAAAGCAGAAGAAGAGCTAAAATGCATTCGTCAAAAATTTGAAAAGGTCCATGCATGCATGCATGCACGAGAAAAGGTATTAAACTAACGAAACTAATTAAATATCTCAATGTTATAATTTCTGTGGTTTCACGCAAAAAAGAAGAGTTATTGCCCAAAGATATAAAAAAAGGTAACATTTGAAGCAGAGCACTTATTTTGCTGTCCTTAGTTTAATTAGCACCTTAATTGGTCAAAAACCAACAGAGAAAATCTGTTTATTTATTGTTATTTGGCCCATTAGTTTCTATTGTTGACAATAGAATCATGGGGAAATCCTATTGTTTTCTATTTATTTGGACTGTTTTAATTTATCGTCCAATGATCCAGTCAATAGATATAGATATTGCAAATAAAATATTATAGAAACCAATTGGTCTCTATGGGATTTAAGCCCATGCAGAGGAGTGTTTATGAACAATTTTTCAAATAATTGCTCAAATAAAACCGACCACCACCCCACAAAATTACAAATAGTAATAATAAGCAATGAACATATTTTAATGTGGGAAAAATAAGAAATTTTGTTTATTTATACACGACAACATTGACAAAAATAAAAGCAGACAAAAAAGCTATGAATCACCCTGTAATATTATAACGGCGCTCCATTTTTTTTATCTACCCGAGCGCCACCTGTTTTGAGTTTGTTTCTTTATTCTTGGAATGTGTTGCACTTTTTTGCTTCCGAAATGTTTTAGCAAATATTATGTTGCGTTGAATATGAGTTTAGTTTAATTATAAGTAATCAAGGGACGTAAATTATTCATTATAACAATCCTGATTCTAGTCTATGAGCAAGTAAATGACTGAAGAAAGTGGAAACCTCCGTGGTAAGAACGCTTACACGTTAAGCCTAATTCTTGTTTGTTCAGTTTGGGTCCATTGTTGGACTAAAATTTATCTACATACTACGTTTTAAAACTGAAATGATGTGATTAATCTAAATTAAATTAACTTAATTGAGATGATGTTACTGTTCGATATTCAAAGTATCTTTCAGTTAAAACAACTCAATCATTAATAATTGCACAACATTTCGGCTTCTTATGCTTTCACCAGGTGCTGATTTTTGAATGCAAAAAGGACATGTCATAATCATTACAAAGTGTTAGACTAAAACATAACAAATTAAACGGGTATGCATATAAATTTAGGCAAATTACAGTTAAATTTACAAAAGGAAATGATACACATGTATTACATACATTAAAGCATTGTATGCATTTCTCTCCTTTAAAAATATCCACACCCTCTTGAACATGTAGTGTATTATTGTTCAATATTTTTGTTGCGCCCTTTAATTTCAGAGGTGAACATTTTAGATGAAATCTTGGAAAATTCTGAAGATCTTTTCGATGACTTAGCGGCAGAATTAAAGAACGATGAAAAGAAAGCTGGTAATTGATATATTATACTACTTAATGCATCTTTGTGATCAAATAAGTTTTCTGTATTTCCAATGAGCAAGTAGTTTGTTCTCGCTACGTTGTCCAGGTGTATTCTCTGGTAACATGTGGTGATGGTAACATTGTGGTGATGCATAACTTGCTTGTCATTATTTATTTATGTTTTGCTCGTGTTACAGGGAAGAAAAAGGTTGCTCCGGCACCTCCGCCACCAGCTGCTAATAAGATAGTAAAGAAAGCAAAACCAGCTCCAAAACCAGTAAAGGTGGTTAAGAAAGTTGTACCAGCACCTGCAGTGGGTACTCAGGTTAAGGTTACGAGAGCACAAACTAAGAAAGCAGTCACTGCTACAGGCGCTCCGAGCTCGCAAGCGACTGGAACAAAGGTAGTTGCAGTCAAAAAGGCCACCCCGGTTGCTAGACCACCTGCAAAGGTTCCCCCAAAAACTGTAGGAAAGCCTGCAACTGCCACTAACATTGCAGCAAAACCACCTGCATCTAAAGACCCTACAACAAATCAGGTAAACTCAGTAGCTTTCATGATTGTATGGGAAAGTTTTCGTGAAGCAAAGTCTCAAACATCCTTTGATGATCTTATTAGGCAAAAGCACCAGTCAAAGTAATCAAGAAGCCAATTTCAAAACCACCTCCTGGAACAAATGCCAAAGTAGCCGGAGGAAAAGTGGCAGATGAAAAACGTGTTGCAGTAACTAATAATGCTAAATGTACTTTGATATAATTTTAACGTCAATACCGATACTAAAATTAGTACATGTATTACTTAACAACATGTGTTTTAATGCTGGTATGTTGCCGTTTGACAATTTAGCGGTAGAAAACAAGGTGGTAAAGAAAGTACCAGAGACATCAAAGAACGTGAAAGTTGAAAAGCCAGAGCCTAAAGATGTCAAACCGGTTAAAAAACCACTGGAAAACAAGAACACTCAAAAAGTTGAACTGAAGAAAGATAACGATGACTCTGCTCGAGAAGCGAAGGATTTGAAAGGGAAATCAGCACGTATGTTGTTGGATTTATTATAAATTTAATTGCGGCGAATTCTGTTAGCTTAACAGCAATTGATGCATTTTCTTCGATAACATATCATGTTTTGTTCTGGAGTTGTTAGGTTTTAACATTTTTTATCGTACAGTTATATACCATGTTTATCCTTGTTTAAATATGTATTCAATAGTATTGTAATTACTTAATTGAATTAATAATTTGTATAACTTACAGCTAATAATTTGCAAGGGAAACCAATTTCTAAAGACAAAGTTGAAGGCGATTCCGATCGCCTAAAAATTAACGCTGCCTTAGATGAACCTATGGATGGCATGGAAGATAATGTTGAATACGACACCCGTAGCGAAGCCAGTTCTTCCAGCGATTTATCAGGCAGCTCTTCAGACATTAGTTCTCCAATTTCTACTTCCTCGTCCGTCACTTCTTCCTCTGGTTCCGGTTAGTAAATTGCAATCTTGTCGTCTGCATAATGGTGTGCAAAACGAATATTTAAATCACGTCTTTAATATGTTATTACGTAGATGCTGACCACAGAGAACGCAAGCGAGGTAGGCATCATAGACGAAAACATCATGACATTTCGCCCATAGTTTATGACCGTAGAAGCCATAGCCGAAGCCGTAGTGGAGAAAGTATGATTCCTAAATTTTATGAAATTTAAAAATTATTTACAGTAATTTTCTTTAGCTTGTTTCGTTTCACTCTATGCAAATCGGTGCATTATGATTTTTATTGCCTTTAATTTCTCTGTATTTCTCTGTATTTATTACAAAAAATTGAATGGGGGGAGGAAATGAAAGTAGATTAGAACTCGGTTGCTATTGATCGCATTTCGAAAGCTTTTTTCTATAATCATTACAGTAATCATCATCATCATCTGTGAAGCGTTTATTGTGCAAATACACTTCTACAAAATTGTATTTAATATTTCAGGGAGTCCTAAAAGAACCAAAGTTCCTTCTTCAATCAATCGCAAAGATTTTTCAACAAAATTAAAGTACTTATTTAGAGACACGAGATTCTACCTGATCAAGAGTAACAACCACGAAAATGTTGTCTTGTCGAAGGCCAAAGGGGTTTGGTCCACTCCGCCCCAAAATGAAGCTAAGCTTAATCAAGCATACAGGGTAAGCCTTGGTTTTTGTATTTTTAAAATGCAAATATTATTGCTTGAAAAAATTCTGTCACGAGATGTAACTTGTCAATTTTTTTTTCAGGAATCAAGAAATGTGATGTTGGTTTTTTCAGTCAAAGAAAGTGGAAAGTTTCAGGGTATAGTTTTGCATTATTATTATCCTGATCTTAATCCTCTTTCAATGTTGATCTTCATTAAAATCTGGCTTGTTTGATAGGTTTTGCTAGATTGAGTGGGGAATCGCGTCGCGATGTTCAACCCATTCAGTGGGTTTTGCCACCAGGATTGAGTGCCCGTGCCCTCGGCGGAGTATTTCATTTGGATTGGGTGTGCAGGTAATGCTTTCAATTCAACTTTCGAACAAAGACCACGATGTTTTTTAAATGATGCGCCTACATTTCATTTTCAAATTTCGTACATTGCAGCCATCCCAGCCTTCCTATATTTTTTATGTCGTCCTAAATTTGTCACGAGACCCTATATTATCATTAACTTTTATACAAGATTGTAATAACCAGGGTGACAAACAAGTCCTGAAAGTCCTAAAATAGTCATAAATATTCCTAAAAGTCCTAAATAATCCTAAAAGTTCTAAATAATTCTAAAAGTCCTAAATATTCCTAAAAAAGTCCTAAATACCCTCTGAATAATTGCATAATTATTGTAAAAATTAGGTTTCAAAAGTTGCGAATTAATAATAAAATTCTATAGTATACCTTTAAAAAGTCGGCTTTAAATTTAAAGTCCTAAAATTTAATCTAAACAAGTTAGAAAGTCCTAAATATTGAATATGTAAAAGTGTTTGCCATCCCCATCCTATTCTATAATTCCTATATTTTTGCACAAAAAATGTCGCTGTGATACCTGACATTGCATTGAACTTAACGAGTGTAAGTTGTTTTGTGTGATTCTGCGTTTTTCTCAAATACTGTTTTTTGTTGTTTGTTTAGACGTGAATTGCCATTTCCAAAAACTCAACATTTGTACAATCCTTGGAACGATGGGAAGCCAGTTAAAATTGGACGTGATGGACAGGTATGAGTGGTTATGATATGGGGCAGTACCATTTATTTAACCCAAAATTTCTTGCTGTGTCATGCATTTGCATTTCCAACTTTTTTTTTGTTTTGCTTAAGTTTTTGTCTCCCTTCTTTGAGTTTGATCTATTCTCTCTTAAATTGTAAAATTTGCCAATTGTGCGGCTTAATCCACCAAAATGTGGGACATTGCAATTGGACTACTGTGAGTGCGTGCCTGTGTTATGAAGAAAACGTATCCAGTGCCAAAGCTTTTTCTCTCTCTCCCCCGTTGCGTGCCAAAATGGCTCTCAGCGGGCTAAAAAAAAAACTGCAGTGTGCTAAATCTTGTGTGCTATGACTATGGCGTCAATCGTTCGGAATTCCTCACCATTTCCAGGAAATCGACCCCAAAGTGGGTGAGGAGCTGTGCCGCCTGTTCCCCGTGGACGAAAACGTAGACATCGATGACATCCTGCGTAAATCGAAACGCACCAGCCGAGCGCGTCCTCGCAGCTGGGATAGACGTTACGATCGGCGTCGTGACCGCCATCACCATCACCACCCGCATCCTCACCACCATCATCATCCGCCCAGCTACCGTGATTCATCCGTGAGGTTAGCGCTTCACTTCTTTGGACTATTTTTAACGACGTTGCTACTGTGCCTATTGACGCGTATGCCTATTAAGAAGATGGCATTGGTATATCGTAATGGGACTAAGTTCTTTGTGCCCTGCTTAAGTATGCCTTTACTTAAGTCTTTTCTTGGGACTTGACGACGACAAAAAATCACCTGCTTCTTTTTGGCAAAGGAACCAGTGAATATTATCAAGTTTCACCTTCAAGATGGTGGCTATGTGAAAAGGCTCTGCCAGTCGTAGGGATCTTTAGAACGTTGGCTTGAGGAGTGTCGGTCATTGGGGGAGTTAACGTAGTGACTCGGATAAAAATGCAAGTGATCATTCCACCCTCCCTCCCGCTATCCTTCCTTGTTTCTTTGTTCTTCGTTTAATTTGCAATCGTGCGTATTCGTCATGCAAATATTGCGCTATAAATTGCATGGTTGCTAGTGCTTTTGTGTTTCCCCGTTTAGTAATTAATTTATGAAGTCTGCAATTGACTAAAATAATTTTCACAGATTTAAGGCAATTTTCTTAAAAGTTTTACAGTGCAATCTTGGTAATCCAACACCATATGTGACTGCGAATGCATGTACACTCCTGTTTGTTTGGCAATTCCTTAACTTTGGACTATTTCTGCAACTCGAGGGCTTTAAAATTACGACAGGGAAAGGGCCTCGTTCACCTACCTTATAATTTTGCGTATATGGGGGAACTTCCACCTTCTCTGAAAGGATCTTTGCCGGGCAGAGAGCAAGGGGTATCTGCATGGGACCTCGGTTTAATAGGATATCAGAATAAGCTTTTTTTTCTAAATTATTTTTTTATTTAATTTTGGAAACTGATAGGAACAAATGAAATGTACGAGGACCTAGCATAAATATTCTATTATTTGTTTAATTTTTTTTATGTATATGTATATTACATTTCATGGAAATATGTCCGTAAAGTTTATAATTACAGAGGGTCTGGTAGAATTTACGAACATATTTCTATGATTAGAATTGTTTTAGCAATATTAATGACGAACATGCACGTCCTTTTGTCTTAAATAATCTTGTTGGAGATATTCCACATTGCAAGTTAAATCACTTGTCTCTTTTTCCTGGTAAACTTGATTTGCATCTTTCATTTTACTATTCTTCTCAACCTGCGACCTTAACTCTGTTCTCCACATCATTGGGTCTCGTGGACGTTTGCCAACCATTTCACCCTATTGTCCCTCATTTTAGATGTGCACGGTGTGCAAAAGCTAAGCCACTTCTAGACGTGCCCCTGTGGATTGTGTTCACTTATTACGGATTACTTGATTATTTGGGATATTATTCCAACAGAACGCAAGAGTGCAGCCTCGTTCTTTAGTCTACTAAATTCATCATTGCTTCTGCTATCTCATTTACCACTAGTGCGACCACGACAGCCACGTCCACCCACCTTAGTAGCGGTCTAATACCGTCCGAGCTCATTCAACTCCTCTCTTTGCCAAAGTGGACTTTTTTTTCCCCCCAAACGAGCGATTTGAGCGTTGTGCATGATTCTGGACTTATATATCAAACGCATGGCTGTTACTTAAGTTGTTCCCCAGTGCAATGGAAAAAAGTGAACGAAGATGTGAGGGATATTTGAAAGAAAGCCCCCATAAATACCAGAGGATCTATAGGACTTAGCTGTTCAGGAGCAGACTGGTGTAGGGTTTGCACGGTATTCGGTATTAGTGCAGTGAGTTTGTCGTGTGTTAACATACATACGCGTGCACAGTGATGGGACCGAATTTCCTCATCCTCGTCTCATTTTTGGACCCTCCCTCCCACCGCCATTCGGCAAGACTTCTTTTTAGTGTTAAAAATTCGTAAAAATTAAGCGTGGCTCGCTTGCAAAGACTACGTGCCACCCACTGTGGTAAAGTTCAAGTTTGGGGAAAATCTGTGCGTAGTTTGGTCCGGTGTGGAGGGGTGGGAACCCACGACCATTAAATTACTACATTGGTTGATCGCCGAGATATGGGTAGGTTTTGTATCTTCAATAATTATGCAATTAATAAGCCAATTAGTGATTACTTTGATGAGCAAACATTTTATTTCCGTTTGCCTTTGTGTTCGCATTTTCGTTTTTTTTATCAATATACCAAAGTTGAGGTAGTTGTACAAACTGGTCCATTGAAGTAGTGCTTGAAATTTGGGATGGTGCATTTAGTGTAACGAATTGAACATTTTTGGAGCAGTTTTTACAATACACAAAACGAAAAGTGGTGTTTCGTAACTTAGATTTTGGATTTCGGTGCAATGTTTTTTGAGCTTTTTTTGATAATCGCAGGAGACGAAGTCGCCATCCTGAAGATGATTATGGACCGCGGGCAAAGAGAAGTCGCAACGACTATTACGAAGGTGCGACTACTATTGATTATCTTGATATAAATTGTCAAGCTACTAGTTAACGGCAATATTTTGATTCTAATTGACGTTTTGTTTTTCTTCCTTGCTGTAAATAGGGCTTTATAAAGAAGGACGACATGACAGGTAAATATTACCATTTATCTTCTGGCTTACCTTCTAATGAATGCTTGTAAAAACAATTGTTGTAAATACTAATGAAAGGTTAACATTACTGTGGGATTAAAGGGCATAATAAAACTTCGATTAACCGTCAAGGGTCCAGACTGGAACCCTGACGGTTAATCCAATAAACGGAAATAGTCTGTCATTTTCTTGTGAGCTACATACTGTGAAAATTTTTAAAGTAATTATACTTATAATTTTCATTTTACAGGCCACCTATGCCTCGATATGGCATGAGACGTGATTCTATGATGAATGGGGTATGTTTATTAAACGATTTGATTAAATATTGTTATAAGCTTCGAACTTGCGCGTAATTTTGTCTAACTGCAAAATAGTTTTGAGTTGCATTTTTTTTTAAATCCGTATTTACTCGTGTATTTATATATATTTTATATATTTTTTTTGTATTTTTTGGTGTATTTTATATATATCAATTTTGATCGGGGAGAATGGATTAACTCAACATTTTATAATTTTGCACCAAACTGTGTTCGAGACAATGATATTGTATGTGAAAGTGATGCATAAGAGGTATAATTTCAATTTTAAATTGTTTAAAATATATATTATAAAATGAATCACTGGATATTTACCTTTAATACAAATATTTAGTCATTGGAGGTAATCCTTGCACGGGTAAATACGGTTACTAGTAATTTGTTCAAATAAAATAAATTAAAAAAGTACAATTATCAAAGCTGGATAGCATATAATTTTCGAGCCATTTATACTTTTTAGGGCTATCCTGACTACATGAGAGAATTTCATCCACGACCACCGCTTCCACCAATGCCTTATGGGCCTCCGGTTAGTAGCTGTTCAATTTACAATCAGGACGTTTTATTTTCATCCTGTTGTTTATCTTACATTGCTTTATTATAGCCTCCTTATCCACCTCTTGAACCTCCACCTTATTATGGACGACCACCACATCCAGATTTTGGAATGCCTAGAAGCAATCGACCAGACAAAAGAGCCGTAAGTTGACTGCTTATTAGTTTTCCGTGTGAAAATTTGACGTATTCAAATATATCGTTTGTTTTCAGTACGAACGTTCTGTGGACGATTTCATAAGACGAACGGCACATCCTAACAGAAGTGATCGACGCTACCGCGATCGTCGATAGGAATTGCCCATCAATGGTTTTGATTAATCATGATTGAAGCTAAGTCGATTTCTGATAAGTTGTATTCAGAAATCTTTGGATGCATTCTTGCTTCATTCCAGCTTTTGAGCATGTGCAAGCTGTACGACTAGTTTTATTTAAACATACTCCTTATTTCTACTCGTCGGCCTGGCTAATCGTAAATTTGCAGATTAACTCTCTTATTGTGGGATATTTACATGCGAGATGCATCAAAATTGTAACATTGTTTTTGTCAATCTAGAACTTTGCCCTTTAGAAGTACTTTGGTCTACAAAGTATCTATTAGTTTATCAGCTCTTTTTAATGAAATAATAAACCTAGTACATTTTTTTGTTGAAGTAATGAATCAAATCGATTTTTGTGTCTTAATTTTATAGTGCTTAATGTCTTAATGATTATTTAATATTTGAAATGCGGAGGAATCTGTTCGATTTTTAAAACGAACGTTAGAGAAAATAATGATATAAAAAGTTAATTTTAAGTAAAGATTTTGTAGCACTTTTTTTGTGTTAAATTATCTTTATTAGTTCATGTAAATGTATCTCCGGCAGATTTGTCCTTTGTTATGCCAGCCAGTAAACCCTCTTAATTATGTAGAAACGCAAATTTTGGAAAAAGATTAAGAGGGTTGCATACCAGAATAAGCCTTTTTTCAAAATTATTTTTTTATTTAATTTTGATAACTGATGGGAACAAATTAAATGTAGTAGGACCTAGCATAAGTATTCTATAATTTGTTTAATTTTTTTGTTTAAATATATGTATATTACGCTTCATGGAAATATGTCCGTAAAGTTTATAATTGTAGA